>APFE030714565.1:70584-110219 GCA_000404065.3 Pinus taeda
GATGCCCTGTTATGCCACCTAGGTCACCTTTGTGTTCCTTCAAGCAAGCGTGCCAAGATGATTTGGGAAGCACACTACAGTCGAGCTGCTGGGCATTTCGGGGTCAAGAAAACGGTGGAAGTACTACAGAAGTATTTTTATTGGCCGAATCTTCGACAGGATGTCAGGAAGTACATCAGATCATGCACTGTTTGCGCCATTGCCAAACCGACCATCAAGAAGCAAGGCCTTTATACCCCGCTGCCTACCCCTAGTTGAACTTGGGAATCCATCTCCATGGATTACATGTCGGGCCTTCCTTCTACTAAGCATGGAAACGACTGTGTTTTTGTGGTGTCGACGGGTTCTTGAAGATGGCCATTATGGTGGCCTGCAAGAAGAATATCACAGCAGAAGCCACTGCTAAACTCTTCTTTGAACGAGTGTGGGTACACTTTGGGATCCCACAGTTTATCATCTCAAATCGAGATAGCAGGTTCCTCAGTACATTTTGGTCCAGTCTCTGGTCGATGTTGGACACCAAACTCACTAAGTCCACAGGCCTTCCATCAAATTGATGGCCAGACAGAGGTTGTCAACAAGATGATCGTACACATTCTACGCATGTACAACTCAAAGCATCCATGCACATGGGATGAGAGCCTCCCCTATGTTCAGCACAGCTACAACCGGGCTCTCCACAGCTCGATTGGCCACAGCCCTTTTCAGGTGGGCTTGGGATTCCAAACACTGTCTCATTAATGTGGCCATGCCATTTGCAGATTCGGCTCTTATCCAATCCGACACAGATAAGGCAAACAGCTTGATTGAGCACATCCAACATATTCGCCAACAGGTCCACGACATTCTGGAGAAATCAAATGCCAAGTACAAGCAGCGACATGATCAATATCGGGTGCCACACAAGTTTCAGGTGGGCGACAAAGTCTGGTTGCATTTGCAAAAGGAATGCCTTACTAGAGCCTATCAGAAACTCAAACCACTCCGATATGGTCCTTACACCATTACCGAGGTTGTGGGAGACAATGCATTTGAGGTCAGCATTCCCCCATTCTTTAGCCTGCACCCAGTGTTTAATGTGGACCGCCTTCGGCCATATTTTCCACCATTACTAGACACATTCAACATTGCAGAACAGCTCACACCCACAGAGTTAAATCCAGATTGCATAGAACAAGCTGCAACTGATCGGATCATGGACACACAGATCAAGCACACTCGCCAGCAGAATATCCAACTGTATCAAGTTGTCAAAGCAAGCCAACTCCTTCACCAGGGCAAGTGGCTCACCAAGGACCAAGTTCAACAGAATTTTCCTCATCTCATGGAGGAACTCAACGCAATGGAGACCATTGCTTCCTAAGGGGAGAGGAATGATCTAGGTGGATATTGATGGCCACCCGCCAAGTCCACTTGAACCCCCACCATTGTTTCTTTCAACTTTTCAGTTTCCTTAATTGTAACACAGTTTACTATTTTTAGTAGTTTTTGGGGTCCTGAACTTCCAGAGCCGTTTTGAGGCCCTAAACGACGTTTTTTGGGAAAACTGGGAGCAGCATGTGTCCATGGACTGATGACCGATGTTGCTCTTCCCAAAGTTGTAGTTCTTGGATAGATCTTTCTAATGAGATATTGTGCGCATCAACCAGAGATTGTATGCCAAAGTTACGACCCCGAGAAGTTGATGTACCAATTTACCCAAACGGGGCCCACAGTTTGGCATTTCATCTTCTAGGGTTAGGTTTTTGGACATTTAGGGTTTTCTGTTGTTTCTCAACAATAAATAGGCCTTGTAGCCTCATTGTAACACAATTCAGAGGCATGTAGCCGCCACATCTCTTCTCAGAGATAAGCTACCATCGTTCTAGCTAGTTTATTTCCATTTCTGTTTGTAAGCATATTTCAGTATTTTACAGTAATGAAATGAAGTATTATTTCTGCTGCATCTCTATATGTATGGTTATCTCTGTAATTTGTTGCATTCCTGTTTAAATCTGGATCATAGGATATCATTCTTGATTTCTGTAATCCTCATGAAGTAGGATTGAATGGATTCTCCTCTATCCATCTTAATGTATTTCAACTTGTTCTTGAGAAAGAGAACTTGATTTGCATTATTTACTTTGAACATCCCAACCAGCGTGTCATACATCTTCTTAGATGTTTCCAAATCAGAAATATAGGCAACCAAAGGCTTGTGAATAGAATCAACAATAATTTTATTAGCTTTGACCTCACCTTTCTTGTACTTTGTTTTTGCAGTAGTGGGTGCATTTGAAGGACGCTCTGCGACTCTTCCTTTAACATAGTCCACGGCATCATTTTCTTCCAAAGTCAAATCGAGAAACATCTTCCATGCATGATAGTCGGATTTGTCCTTAAGCTTGTCCTCGGATTTGAAGTAAGATGTAGTCGTCATTGAAGCTAGCTCCAAATTCTTGTTCAACAGCTTCCCTTAGTGATTGCTTTCATTACTCTTGCTTGGGCTTTGTCTGCACCTGAACTCTGGTTCCATGTTAATTTTAGATAACAATGATATGTTCTATCCTCAGCACAATTTACTTCAATGTTCCTTTAGTAGCCCAATGACAATTTCCAATAATTTCTAGTAGAAATCACATTAACCATTAATCACATTGACAGTAAATGCAGATAGAACATAAAACAAATGCAAAAGACAAGCCAAGACAAGAGAGCACCGGATGTGGCAAATGCCAGGGAAAAACCCCAATGTGGGGAAAACCCTTTGATCAAATCTTCTTATTATTATTCAATAGTTTAACAGAGAGAGAGAGAGTACAAAAGTCAAATAGACTAGCCCAATACAAAGTCAAATCAACCCTGTCAAATTCTATAGTCAACTGTAGTCAAACTTCAGCGCTAACCAGAAAGTCAACACTAGTCAAATCAATAGCAAAACACCTCCTTTGAAGCTCGGTCAAAGGCAGTTCAGTTCGGCCTCCAACAAAGGTCAAAGTCAACCCAAAACAGTCCCACAAACTCTGGTCAAATTTGGTCAAACAGCAGTCAGCGCTGCACTCAAAGCAGGTCAAACAGTGCCAAACTTCTCAATTTTCGTGCCAATCAAGGCGGCCTCAAGAAAGTGAAATTTTGCCTCCAAAAATGCAGTCAAATTCAGTCAAAACAGCAGTGGGCGACGTTGGTCAACAGTATGAAATTTCGGTTCTGTTTTAGCCCAAAAAATTTGTCCTCCTAGCCACATGTGTAAGAGAGAAAGAAGATGCCCAAGTTTTACAAACCAATCTGATGAAGAGAGAGAGAAATGTGTGAGTGAATGATGTCCAAATGACGTGCGACGTCTCTTCTATTTATACACTTTGTTGTGGGTGAGGAGACACATCTATTGAAGAATAAATTCAAAATCACATTTCTGCTTGTTAGAATGAGATGATCTCTATATCAATCTTGGACCTCTAAAAAAGAGGAATCCAATGCACTAATCATCTCCATCATATGAGTTGTCCCAATGTAGAATTTGGCCCTAGTTGCCAATTTTAACACAGGGACACGTTCCGCCATCCCCACTATTCCCAGGACACGGTTTTGTTGGTCTGGACCACTCATAAAGGGCATTCCTTCTATTCCCGGCATGTACAGCTGGACTAACGGGCTTTCAGTTCACAACTACCCCCAACTTTCCCAGTGTTTCCAGTAGTGGCCCAAATCAACCTAAGAAGTTTCACTGACAATGGTTTATTGGCAGAATAAAACATCCAGCAAGGGTGAAAATCAAAATCAAAATTGGAAGTACCTGGCCAGCCTGGGACGACATCATAGCAATGGAAGCCGGAGGTCCGTTTCTGCTCCTTTTCATGTGAGGGAGAGCAGCTTTGATCAAATGAATAGTACCCATCAAATTGATATCCACCATAGACCGCATGGTATCCACGGACTGTAGTTCAAACTCTTGAGGAGTAAAAACGCCCTGATTGCAAATCAATACATCAACAGGCCCCGCTTCGTCAATCACTTTCTTCACTTCTTCGAAATTTCGCACATCTGCACTGAAAATCCTGATCTCTTGCCCAGTAGAACTCTCTACAGATTCTTTAGCTTCCTCTAGCCTTCTAGCATTACGTGCCAGGATTGAAACTCTGGCTCCTTCTTGTGCCGCCCTGTGTGCCAAAGCTAACCCGATTCCGCTTGAGCCTCCGCTGATGAAAACATGGCGCCCTTTAATTGGAATTTTGACTGGTCGAGGTTGCACAATCCACCATAAAAATGCGATAAAGAATACCGGGCAAGCTAGTATTAGGAGCCAAAGGAAACTGAGGGTGGCCATTTACAGACCTTGCAAGTTTACAACCCTATCAGTAACCGTGCCTTTGACATTGGATTGCAGATCCGCTGGTTTTATGTCATTTTAGCGTAGTGATTTTTTTGTTGTACTTAAAAGGCTGAAACAGACAACGCTGCATCAAATTAGCACCGTTGACCTATAATTACCCATGATAAAGTCGCTGGAAATTAGTTTGGTGGCCTTTCTTTTTTTCGCTTAATCGAGAGTCAGTGCTTTATTCATTTATAGGTGTAAAATAGATTACATAAAATATATAGAACCCAGGGTAGAAGAGGGCCAAAGATTTGGCAATCACTTTGCGCCTTGGGACAAGAGCCAACGGCTCGAGGATTGAGCCAAGAAACCAAAAAATTGCTTAACTCGTCATCCTAGATCCAACGGTCGAGGAACAAAATAACACTAAAACACGTGTCCATGAAAAACTAGAAATGGACAAAAGAGGAACTAGAGCCCACATAATTAAAAATTTAGAGTCCGCTAAGGAAACCCAGAATATAACCCGGACCCACCAACATGTACAATGAACCTAAGTCGTTGATATGCAACTGTTTTATCCAATGGCTAAGAGGAATATCGAGCATAAAAGAAGCAGAAGGAATACCCGCCCGATGTAGGTGGTATTCTCTTTCCTCCTTAAGCCACATGTTGAGCGATGAGTGGCATCGGGCTCATTTCTAGAAAACCGCTTCGGGTTATGAGGACGCCCGAAAACCCGAAAACTTCCTTGACTGTAGTATGACTTAAAATATCGTCGATACGTTGCACCCACTACCACATAGCTTTGGTCAGAATGCCACCATTTCTCCTAACTACACACTCGCCATCCCAACTCCCTGCAGAGCCAAAGCGAAGTTGATCTGTGCTATAAGATAAGTTTATAGAGATCCCTTTGTTGTAAATCGTCGCTCGCCCAAGAACCCTGGGCCTGAACCGTTCTAGGCTGATAAAACTGACAAAGGAATGGATTTTATTTTCAATAATGTCCCAGGATTGCTGCTGCATGTAGACTGTACATCAACTAATTCCAGAATTTTGCAAACTACTAGTATCCCCTGTTCTGATAGAGTTCTCAATCCACATTCGCCTGTCTGAGACATTCATCCCTCAATCTGCCTTGGGGAACCTCTTTTCATCTATATTTATTGTTGCTTTTAGCACAAAGAGCTTCTTCATTGGCTAAAATGTCCACCAATTTGTTAGTAGTCCGGCGCACATGCGTGAAACTTAGTGTCCTCGTGTTCTAAAGGTGGGATTGGATCCTTTGATAAACCTGAAGAATCCTCCAATGTCTCAAAACTTTTTCCGAAGCCGAGCCACAACAGATTTTCTTCACCGAATTGATAATCAACTGAGAATCTGCTTCAACTATGATGTTATGAAGATTGTCGTTCTTCAGGATTTCTAAGCAATGCTCTAAGGCCATGAGTCTGCCATATTGTTTGTGGCTTTCCCCAAATTACAATGAAAAATGCATTGTATACAACCCTTTTCATCCCTGATCACTCCCCCATAACCAGCAATGCCCGATTTTCCTTTTGAGGCCCCATCTATGTTGCATTTCATAAATCCCTGAGGGGGAGGATGCCAGAAGTCTTTATCAATGACAATTTGATTTATATTTCTATTATTGCCCTGAGGAATAAGCCCTTGCATACCCAACTAAAGTAAAATCTGCACATCAGCATCTAAAGGGAGATTCTTAGGGGGTTTTTGCATTAGAGAACCAACCATCTCCTTGAGTTGTCTTAAAATTTGTTCCATGATGCTCTAGGGAGAACTCTTTTTATTTTTGAAAATTCTATTGTTGTGTTCTTTCCAGACATCCCAGATAAGGAAGCTTGGTGCTAAAGCCCAAGCTTTGTTTATTGTTTCATAATCAAAGAAGTTTTTCCTCCAATTCTTCAGTGTGCTGGTAATGTTGCGCATGTCGCTATCTGTTTGTCTGAATATTGAGGCAATCCCATTCCACAACGTGGAAGTAAATGTATAGAGGTTGAGAAGGTGATCCATAGTTTCTTCTTGTGATTCACATAACTAGCATTTGGATGGGTCAGAAACACCTCTTTTCCTGAGGTTTTCCCAGGTTAGAATTTTCTTATGCTGCACTAACCACATGAACAGTTTAATTTTCATCCATCCTTGGGTCTACCAAAGATTTTTCCAAACCTAATCCGGGTTTGTCGAGTCAATCCCAAGGGTAATGCGTTTTGCCTCTTTAAGGTTAAAGGTGCCTTCATTGTTATTGCCCCATCTCAGCTGGTCTGAATCAGCTGATATCAGGATCTTCCTTTTATCCAGGATGGTTGTTAAAGCGTCAGCCTGTGCCTTCAAGGTAGCATTATCCCTGTAATCCATTTCCTTCCAAGTTCTCCATTTTCCTCCGTTATTTGTCTGATCCCAAAATTCATTTACTCTGAGTAACCCTTTGGTGTCAGTATCATTCTTGAGATTTGCAAAGTCTTCTCTTAACAATTTAGGTTCATGTTGCCACTTATCCTCCCAAAACCATGCAAGGTTTCCGTCTCTAATTTCCTAGAAACTATTTTTCTGAACTATGGCTCTATTCCCAAGTTTTGTTCCAGATGTGGGAGCCTTTGATGATTCCAAACATTCTAATGTGATCTCTGTCTTGCCAATTGTTTGCATATTTCTGTTTCCAAATTTGTGCCTAAGGGACATCTGAATATTTTAGCCATCTCCACCATAAATGTGCCCCCCAAAACTTTGTTTAGCACTTCAGGATCATCTAGTCCTAAACCTCCATGTGTTTTAGGTTTACATATCTTTTACCAAGCTACCAAGGCCCATTTTTTCTTTTCTTCCCCTTTACCCCAAAGAAAATCTCTTTGGATATTTCTGCATAGTTGCATGACTCCTTTTGGAGCTGGAAGCGTTGAGAACATGAAGATGGGAACAGATTGTAGGACATCTTTTGTAAGCACAAGCCTACCTGCCAAGTTCAAAGACCTACTTGTCCATTTTCATGTCTTGTCCTGTAGCTTATTAATCACAGGCTCCCATACTGTCTCGCTCAGAGGCTTGTCTGTTAGCGGTACTCCCAAATATTTGAATGGTAGCATATCTCTTTGAAAGCCTAGAATTTTGGAAATATTTCTTTGAATAGCAATGTTAGTGTTAAAAAAGAAAATCTTTGATTTGGAGAGGCTTACCTCTGTACCTACAGCCATAGCAAAGTCTTTCAGGGTTTGTTTGTAAGCTAGAGCTTCCTTGACCGTAGGTATACCCTGTAGCATGGTGTCATCCACATATTGTTGATGGGTCAAAGCATTTCCGTTCCCGGTTAGTTTGAGACCCTGGATCTTACCTTCTTCTTTGGCAGACTTGATAGCTAGGCCTAGTCCTTCCATCATAAGAATAAAGAGAAAAGGGGAGAGAGGATCTCCCTGTCTGAGACCTCTCGTAGGATTAAAGGGCTTTGATGGAGAACCATTTAACAGGATTGAAAAACTAGAGGTAGTAACAAGGGCCATTACCCATCTCTCCCAGTTGTGGTCAAATCCATAAGCTAGAAGAACTTTCCTAATGTAGACTCAATTTAACGTATCATATGCCTTTTCTAGGTCCAATTGCATAATCATTCATGCTTGCCTATTGCTTATAAGACAGTGAACCACCTCATGAGCTTGAATGATATTGTTGAGAATTTGTCTGCCTTCCACATACCCTGTTTGCTCCACAGAAACCAGAGTTGGTAGGAGGGGTTTAAGCCTGTTGGCAATTATTTTGGAAATTATTTTATACACCACATTGCATAAAGCTATAGTTCTGAATCTATCTAGTGTCATAGCATTATCTTGTTTTGGAATTAAGGAAATGAAAGATGTGTTGAGCACCTTCAAAACAGTTCTATTTTCCTTGGAGTCCTCCACCACATTAAGGATATCCTGCTTGACAATACCCCAACATGCTTTGAAGAAATCTACATTGAAGCCATCTGGGCCAGGCGCCTTTCCATTTTGCATATCTTTGATGACTTCACCGACCTCCTCTTCATTCATAGGCCTGTTAAGATTATAATTATCTTCTCTTGTTACTAGCTTAGGAATGTGCTTTATGAAGTCACTGATGAATTGTGATCTGTCCAAGAGAGGTTCTTCTGCTATGCCTTGGAAATGCTGAACCAACACAACTTCTATATCTTTGTGGGTGTTGAGTTGGTTACCACAGGAATCCTTGATTGTTGAGATCCTGTTGTGAGACATGTGCTCCATGGTAGATTTGTGGAAAAACCTTGTGTTCCTATATCCTTCTTTTAGCCATTGTACTCTTGATTTCTGTCTCCAGAATATTTCCTCTATTTTGCATAATTCTTCCCATTCCTGTTGATGATTGTTAGCCTATTCATTTCTTCCCTCGTCGAAGCCATTGATGATAAGGGTTTGATTAATTTCCTGTATTTTCCTTTCAACAACTTTTTTAGCTTCAAAAATGTTGTCAAACTCATTCGTATTCCAATCTTTGAGCCTAGTTTTAATATGTTTCAATCTTTTATGCAAGAGAAATATTCTCGTGCCCTGAATCTGCAAATCCTCATTCCACCATTTTTCAATATTGCTGATAAAGTCTGGATGGGTGAGCCAGATATTTTCAAACCAAAAAGGTCTGTTTCTGAGGGTTCCTATACAAGAAGCCTCAAGTTGAACAGGCCAATGGTTTGAGTCACCAAAAGGGAGTATCATTGCTGACATATCAAGGCCTGTGAGCATAAGGTCCTCTAAGATAATGAATCTGTCTAGCTTTGAGGCTACTTGAGACTCTCCTCCTCTTTTATTGTTCCATGTAAAGAGGCCATTACTTGTCTCTGTGTCTACTAACCTCATATTGTTTATAAAATTCTGAAATGCTATAGAGTCTCTGCCTAGTGTTCTAGTTCCACCTTTTTTCTCCGACAGGGATCCGATCATGTTAAAGTCCCCTCCCAAAATCCATGGTATTCCTGAATGTCTGTCTCTTAGATCCTCCAGTGAAGTAAGCAGTCTGAGTTTGTTGTCAGGCTTCTTTGGACCATAAACATTTGTGATTAAATAAACTTCCCTGTCTCTCAAAGGTTGAATAACCACTGATAAATAGTTCCTAGATGCCTCAGCATCCAAGATACCTAGCTTTTGAGGGTTCCAAAGTGTGAGAATACCTCCTGTTGTTTTGTCTGCTTTGACTTCTAGAAATTCATATCTAGTAAGCCATTTGCTGTGTGTGTCTCTTATTTTTTCTGCTAAGCATTTAGTTTCCTGGATGAAAATCATATCTGGTTTTTCTTCTTTCATTCTATTGCTAAGATTCCTTTGTTTCCTTTTACTCCCCAGACCCCTAATATTCCAAGTTGTGAGCTTCATTAAGAAAGATTTGTAAAAGAGTAGCTGGTTAGGTCTTTCATCTTCCCTGAATCTAGCATCAATTTTCCACATTCTATCAGCAGCTCGTTTTGTTTCTTCCTACCCCTTTTCCTGCCTGGGTTCCTGGGAGTGAGTCCCGATGTGGTCTTCATCGTTTTCACCCCTTCGTTGTCCTGACTCTCAAGGTTTCTTCTGCCTCCCAACCCTTTTTCCTGAGTTCTCCACAGAAACAGTTGTTGCACTCTGTTGAACTCCTCTTGTGGTAATGAATCCATTCCTTCAGTGGTTCCCTGCTCCAGGAATTTTTCCAGATCTAGATGCTCTCTTTCGAGAATATCCCGCAGTTCATGATCCTCTATTTCCACCTCACTCGGGGTCATCTCTTGGTCCTTATCAAGTTCCATGGTACTCAGCATATTCTCCTTTTGTTGGTTATTTTCATGTGTGTCCTCCATATTTTCTTCCTTTTCCTTCTCCCCTGGGCTGTCCTCCAGAGTCTGATTTGCCTTATCTAGTGCCTCTTCTTCTTCTAGTACCTTGTACCTATTATGGCTTGTCTGCTTTTCCTCGTTGAATTTTTTTTGTAGTTTTCTCCCTCCTTTACCTCTGTTTCCCACTTTGTGAAAGCTATCATTTTCTTTCCCTGAGGTAGCTTTAGTTCTGGTCTCTATTTTGTTTAGAGGGCAGTCCCTGAATAGATGCCCATTTTCATAGCATTTGTGGCATCTAAAAGGAACATGGTCATAGTCCACCACTTGTACCCATTCTTCATCAAAAACTTCCAGAATCACTTCATCCGGTAGATCTCCAAAGAGATCCATCTCCACACATATACGGGCAAAGGAAGTGTACTTTCCCCTCCTGGTGGCCTCAGATATTTTTACAAAATGCCCTAGTTTATTTCCTGTTGTCGAAAGTGATTCTAGCTACCAATAATCCAGTGGTAAGGAGTAGAGTCTTACCCAAACCGGGACCGAAGTGAAAGTCTCTCGCTCCGGGATAAAATTCATCACCCAAGGCTGCATATAGAGGCCTGCAGCAACATAGAAGTAGGGCCCTCCTTCAAACACCCTGTCTTTATCCTCGATGTTAGTGAATACTACAGTGAAGAAACCCTTTGATCCAAGGTGTAGGTCTATATCCCCTTTAGGTTTCCAGTGATTCTTTATCCATGCCTGTAAAGCCTTCTTCGTAGGCCATAACCCCATAAATTTACAAATGACTATGTAAGTCGCCATGTGATCCCTATGTGCCTGCAGCGCTGGATCACTTAACACCACTCTAGGTGTGATAGTTGACTTAGGCTTACATGGTCCATTTTGTTTATTATTTTCGGCATTTTGATCATCTTCCTCTATTCTTTTCTCTCTTCTGACGTCTTCCCACCTATTCTCTTGCTCCTGTGTGTCTCTGTTGTCTAGTTTTCCTCCTACTAAAAACCCTTTTTTAGCCTCCAACAGTTTCTTGCTGCGACTAGAGACTGCCTGACTGTAGGAGGGAATGGTGCTCCCCCCCTTCTTCAGTAAACCCTAGCTCTTACCCTGATCCAGGTGGATATTGGTGGCCACCCGCTAATTCCACGTGGATCCCCTCTATTGATTCTTTCAGTTCTTTCAGTTTCCTTAATTATAGCACAGTTTACTATTTTTAGCAGTTTTTTTTTGGGTCCTAAACTTCCGGAGCCGTTTTGAGGCCCTAAACGACGTTTTTTGGGAAATCTACCGACAGTAATTTTTTGTCTAAAATTTGTCTTTTCTGTCTTAGTCCTCGGAGAGATCTTTCCAACGAGCTATCATGCACGTCAAACGGAGATAAGACGACCGATTCGCGACCCCAGGAAGTTGATGTACCAACTTACCCAAAAACGGGGCCCACAATTTGGCGTTTCATCTTCCAGGGTTAGGTTTTGGAATGTGAAGGGTTTTTCCATTGTTTCTCAACAATAAATAGGCCTTCGAGCCTCATTGTAACACAGTTCGGAGGCATGTAGCCACCACATCTCTTCTCAGAGATAAGTTACCATCGCCCTAGCAGGTTTATTTCCATTACTGTTTGTAAGCATATTTCAGTATTTTACATTAATGAAATGAAGTATTTTTTTTGCTACATATCTGTGTTTATGGTTATCTCTGTAATTTGTTGTGTTCTTGTTTAAGTCTGGATCATGAACAGAGTTCTAATTCATTTCCCCTTCGACGCAGGGAAATATGGCATTTGTATGGAGAGAAAGAACGCACGATGATCACGACGAACAAGCTTTCAATGATGCTAGGTGCCAAAGGGCTTTACTCGAATGCAGGTTACTAAAATTCTTCCTCACCCCGCACCTTTGGGCCCAACCTGACTTGTTAGAGCTGTTGATTCATGCTTGGAACCCAACGGATGGAAAGTTTGTCATCCTGGGGAAAGACATTCAGTTTGATGCTACTGACATCTATTTCCTGAGTGGGCTGTCCCATCGTGGTGAGATGCCAATTTTAGAGGGCCAATGAGTTGGCGGGGAATCACTAGACATGCTGATAGCTTGAGTGTGCCCAGGGGCACGAAAATCAAGCACTAGTGGAAAATTGGCAATTCGTTCAGTAGAGGACTTGATCCTTCGTTCGGTTCTATTTATGGCGACGAGAGTAGTGGGCTCCTAGGCCTAGCCTGAGGCAACAAAGACCCAACTTTGGTTGGCTATTGAGTGCCTTAACCCAACTATGTATAACTACGCTGAGGCAGTGACCATCAACATGAAGAGGTAGCTCACCAAATGCCATTGCGGAGAGGCGAAGCAGTTTGGTTACGGGTCTATTCTAATCCCGCTCATGCTAGAGCGAGTCTTGTCACTTCAGCTACATGATGTGGATTTAGACGATCCGAGACCATGGGAGACATGGATCACTCGCTGGGCACATGTCATGCCGCGAGGGAGTGGTGGTTGACCAGTGTCGTGGGGGACACTATTCTGAGAGTGGTTGAATCGCCAGGTGATTTTTTCAAGGATTAGCCATACGCAGGTATGGATTTCTGCGGAGACCCCTACATGATGCTGCCTATTGGCGAGTAGTGGAATGATGGAGGTAAACACTTGATCACATTATTTTTTGGATTTTGTCTTTTATAATGTTTTTAATTTTTTCATGCATATGTCTTAATAATGTATCTTATGTTACTGCAGATGTGGGACGAGAGAGGCCTGTGGACTGGCTCGGGAGGCACGGAGGGAACCACAAGTCATTAGGGAGCTGGCTTTGGTTCATCCAACTGGCAGTTTAGTGGAGACAGTAGCTCGTAATCTTGAGGGTCTGACAGAGGGGATCCTGGATTACAGGGGGATAAAAGAGGTTCCCATAGAGTATCAGATACATACAGTAGGGGTGATACCTAGGGTACATAGACTCTTGAGACGAGTGGCATGAGCAGTGGTTTTCTATAAGGAGCATAACCCACTGCAGTAGACGCCTAGGCTTTATTTGCTACTGATTTTTTGAGAGACATGTGTCTCGAATGTACACAGACTCTATTTTTTGAAATATACACTTATTTTTTGAGCACCTCGGTGCACCACACGACATATATATATATATATATATATATATATATATATAATATATTATACATGTTATTTTATGGTTCATTATTGCGTCTAAATGCTTATATACAATGTTTAATTTACATGTTGCGCAAATTTCTATCTAATACATGATTTTCTAATGCATCAGTTAACGTGTTTAATCTTCTTGGAATATGTTGATATGTAATAAAATCAAAACTTCTTTCCAATAATTTAGCACATAAATACAACCTTAAAATACGATGATCTCTGATGGAATAACGCTTATTGAGTTGGTGGACCACAAGTTTAGAATCCAGATTCACAACCAATGCACGAATATCGAGGTTAATTGCCTCAGTCAACAATTCAATAACAACATTGTATTCATCGACATTGTTTGTGGTTCAACCCAGACAAACACCCTAAAGATCTACTAACTCACCATGAGGATCGTAGATCACCGATGTTGCAGGGGAAAGATTCCGGGTAGTACGGCAGGCACCATCAGCGAAACCAATGTAAGGTGTAGCAGACATCTGTAAAAGAAGTAAAAAGACACAATAAGCGATGATTACACCTACACACCAAGCCATACAAGCAAACACACACTGAAAACACACATGCTGAAAACACACGTATTTACAAATAAGATGCACGAGATTCATGCAAAATATTTTTTCAAATAAAGCCCGTTTTGGGGCTTATCTAGAGGATTCCCTTCGTAATCAATCAGCTCATAAGCCCCTTTTTGCAAGACACGTTTTAAAATATAGGGCCCATGCCACATGGGCTCGAATTTACCTGCCCCCAGCTTATCATTCGCTTGATCATAGAGCAGGACTAGATCTCCTTCAACAAAAGAACGAGGATGAACAGTTTGGTTAAAGTGAGTTTTCACTCTCTTCTTCTGTGCTTCAATAACTAGAGAGGCTAGTCGACGTGTCTCGTCTAACTGTTCTAGGTAAAGAAGACGTTCTTCTACCGGAGTAGCATTCGGGCGCAATTCGATGGCTAATTTAAGTGAAGGAATTTCACACTCAATTGGAAGAGTGGCCTCCATGCCCTAGACTAATTGGAACAGAGTGAATCCGGTGGCATCTTTCGTAGAAGTTTGGTAGGCCCATAAGATGGAAAACAACATCAGATGCCAGTTGGACTTGTGCATGCCAATGGTGCATTGAAGTATAGTGACCAACACTTTGTTGACAACTTCTACCTTGCCATTGGCCTGAGGATGATACGGTGTTGAACTATCATGTCACAAGCCCAGCTGGGTTGTTAACTTAGTCATCATATGATTACAAAAATGGGAACCGTGCTCAGTGACAATAGATTGAGGGACTCCGAAACGTGAAATGACATGATTAAAAAAAAATTGTGCCGTTGTCTTACCGTCATTAGATAGTGTAGGCATCGCCTCGACCCATTTCGTGAAATAATCAACGACAACGATGATATACCCATGCCCCCCGGCTGAGCGAGGTTTACGGGTCATATAATTGATGCCCCATTTGGAAAAAGGGCCGATTGTAATGACAGGGTGTAAAGGAGCAGGGGGCACACGCATCTTCCATTGGTAGATCTGGCACGCGTGACAAGAGCGGACAACAAGAATGCAATCCTTAAAAATAGATGGCCAAAAATAGCCAGCACGAAGGATCTTTTGAGAAGTAGCATATCCGGACATATGACCGCCACAAGTGCCAAAGTGGCAGCCTTTCAACAATCGCTCGGCCTCCTTGAATGTCAAACAATGGCGGAGAACAGAGTCAGCGCCAACCCAGTACAGGGTGTCCCCAATAATGCGGTAGGGTTGAGAATGGTGGCGAATACGTCATCGAGCATCCTTAGATAAATCAGAATGAAAGGAAGACATCTGTAGATAAACAATAATATCCCTGTACCACGGATCGAGGGTGCTAATCAAAAAGAGAGACTTGTTCGAAATATGGTCCTCGGATCGAGAGGGTGTAGTTGTAGATGGTAGGGAGCAGAGCAACTCAACAAAGACAGGGGATTTCTTAGACTTGGTTGTCGTGAACTCCAAGTCAAACTCTTGAAGGATAATAATCCATTTTGAGTATTTCCCCCCCAGAAACTAACGTTACAAAATGTATGTCATCGGGTTGCAATCAGAAATCATCGTCGTAGTACGCAACAATAAATAGTGGCTGAAACTTTGGACGGCATGAACGACCACCAAAGCCAACTTCTCGACATAGGCGTATCGAGTTTTCATATCTATTAGATTGCGGCTGAGGTAGTAGACAACGTGCTCAGTACCATCATTGTAGTCTTGGACCAAAACCATGCCAATAGTGGTATCAGCGGCGACTAAATAAAGAGTGTAGTCACAGTGATAATTTGGTGGACGTAACAATGGAGCAAAAACAAGGAGCGTCTTGAGCTGCTCAAATGACTCTTGTGCAACGGTATCCCAAACAAAAGGAATATCCTGTTTTAATAGCTGCGTATAGCCTTTAGCTACTTCAGCTTAGTTTGGAATGAAACGTTGTAAAAAATTTGCTTTACCCTGCAAACTCTGCAGCTGCTGCAAAGAAGTAGGGGGAGGAAGATTCAAGATGGCTTCAACCTTAAGAGGATCCAAGCGATGCCCTCTTTGGAGACGACAAACCCAAGAAGTCTGCCGGATTTAACGCAGAAGACACATTTGTGTGGATTAAGGCGAATATGATAGTGTTGACAGTGAAGAAAGATTTCACGAAGGTGTTTTGGATGGTCAGAGCGCTTCACTGAATGAGCTGGAAGGTCATCCAGGTAAGGCCGTACAATGTGTCGGATATCATGGAAGGCATAAGATATTGCACGCTGGAAGGTAGCGCAGATGTTTTTTAGACCGAAAGGGAGTTTCTTATAAGTGAAAGTACCCCACAGACAAATGAAGGTTGTCTTGTGTTGATCTGCGGGCGATATATTGATTTGGTTGTAACCAGAAAAACTGTCTATAAACGAATAAATCTCGCTCTCGGCACACTCATCAATGAGTTGGTCAATGAAAGGTGTGGGGAAATTATTTTTAGGACAAGCATGATTAATGTCATGATAATCAACACATACCCTAATAGTGCCCTGTTTCTTGGTCACAGGGACAATATTAGAAACCCAATCTGTAAGCGGGATAGGGTAAATAAAACCAGCTTTAAGAAGCTTTTCAACTTCCGCTTTGATAGCTGCAGCCTTTTGGGGGTGCACGGGGCGTAGACGCTGCCAGACAGGTTTAGCACCCGGATACGTAGGTATTTCATGCACCACGATGCTAGGATCGATGTCGGGCATTTCCTCATACGACCAAGCAAAAACATCATGAAATTCTTGAAAGAGGTCAGTATAAAGTAGAATTTCCTCAGGAGTACAAGTGACTCCGACGTGAATATGCTTGACAACCCCTGGATGAATAGAGATGTTGATCGGTTGATTTTGCATGATGTTCCCCATGTTTCCTTCAGAGAAAAATTTATGGATTTGTATAGGTGTCTGAAGGGGTTGAGAAGGGATACTGGAAGCAAACCGCTCAAGACAAGCAAATGTAGCCCCATGGGCAGGGAGAAATGAGGAATGATGATGATGATCAGACCAGGGGGGTTCCTCAACAGACATAGTCTCAATAATCACTTCATCAGGAGGAAAAGTTTCTTGTAGGGGGTTCGAGGAAGTGCCATATTCGAGCCAAGGGGATTGAACGTACGAGTCGAGAGCCCTACCTGAAGCAGTAGGTTCAGAAAATGAAGCCGATGCAAAAACGATTTCGACGTAGTTGAGCTCGGCAAGACTCAACGGCATAACATCGCCCCAAGATTCTATTTGATCTGTGGGAGGAAGAATCCATGGATCAGAACGAACCAAAATCATATTGATGGGAGCAATGTTTGGAGGTGGGAGCGAAAAAACACCCATAAGGGCAGGATCTTTAAAAAGTCTAGCACCCACACTCTCATACGGAATTGAAGTATGCTCCACAAAAGTCACGTTGCCATTGAAGGAAGAAGAGGCGAAGAAGGATAGCTGGTCTACCGTAACAATCTCCCCTTGATGAAGGAAGGGAAGAACATGAAATAGAGATGAAGCCACGGCTCGCATGGCATAGGTCCAGCTTCGTCCTAAGAGGAGGTTGTAAGTCAAATTGGCATCAACAACTTTGACCGTCTTCCCTTCCAGAGTAATAGGGAGACGTGGGATTATACTGTAAGGACAGGAATATCTCCCATCGAAGGCTTCCAAGGTATTGGGAGACTGGCTCAGGGTTGGAGAACCGATAGCCTTCCAACAAGCAATGGACATGATGCATGTAGAAGCACCTTCATCAATAACAGTACGGTGAATAGTCTTGGAATTGATGATGACTTGAATAAGAAAGGCTATTTGGTGAGGTACTATTGGTACATGATTTTCCAGATCAAAAGTGATCAATTCCGAGTCAACCAGGTCAATGCCACCAATGGTCGATAGCAACGACTTCCTCTGGCAGGGAAAGCTCTGGAGGACTTCTAATGCGGACATAGCCGAAGGAGCTTGGGCTAAGTCCTCAACGATGCTATAATGCTGAGCAGCATGAGCATTAGGGTTGTAAGAAGACTTCCGTAGTACTCCTTTAGGAGGAGGTCGAATGACCACCTCAATACTAGGTCACTCGATATGGAGCGGACCCGAACTGGGTGGAGGAACAGTAGAGGGGACCTCAGTTTCCTTCCTGGTAGGTGAAGGATACTCTTTTGACTGTGTATTGATATGGACAGGGATAGTCCCAGCCATAAAAACTTGAGAGCCGAAGGGAGAAGAGGATTGAGAAGGATTAATGACCATCTGCTGGGAGGAAAAAGGCTCTTTGAGCACCGCAGGAGTCCCAAGGGCACCTTTTAACAATCGACTAACCTCAAAGCGCCTCGGGCAGTCTTTAGTGTAGTGATCCTCGTCGCAAATAAGACAAGATACTTAGGTTTGTGCTTGGCACCTTCCTCGGCTGGAGGCTTAGGGGGATCCTGCTTAGGTTGATCAGCTTTATTCTTTCCTTTTCCCTTCTTTTTACCTTTCAAGGTCTTGTCTGCCGAGGTGGATTGAACTGCGTTAACCTCAAAGGTCTTACTAGAATTAGACGAAGCTTGGGAAGCGTTCTCATTCAGAGCATTAGATTTTTTCTTTGGAGGGTTGGGGGGAGCTTTTCAGGAGGATGGATTAACGGAACCTATGACACCATCAATGGATGGTGTTGATGGAGCTTTGGAAGTTCCAGGTCACAGAGCATTCGGAAAAATATCATATAACGTACCAGACTGGGAGTAAACCAAGTCAAGGTACTGAGCACGCGCAATGGCTTGCTCTTCAGTAACACATGCCCCAATAGTAATGTCCCGGGCTATCGGATCGACGAACGAGGTTGTAAACCAGTCGGTCGGAAGCCGATCGGGGATCGAGAACTTAATTAAACGGCGACGATGTCTCCATTCATGGATATGATCAGAGATATGCGTAGCCGTGTTTTGTGTCAAAGATGTTATGAGGTGTGTGCCCATTTCATATCGAATCGGCAACTGAAAATGAGTTTAAAATGCCATAGCTAGCGAATTAAAGTCCTGAAAAGTTCCACAAGCCAACTCAATATACCATTTGGCAGCAGAGCCAGTGAGAGTTCGTTGAAATAGGTGGAGCTGGATTGAATCATCAAGCCATGAATTCGACGAACACCATAGGTGATAGGTCATGACATGAGCTTGGGGGTCTTCTCCAGCTTTACCATCAAATTTTGGACAATCACAGGGAATCTTAGTTGGAACCGGTGGCCAATACAGATTATGAAGAATAGGATCATTAGTCAGTTTGGACACGTCCGGTAATTCCAACATTGCCAAAAAGGGTAATTGAGGGTTGAAGGACATCTGAGGTCGTGGATAAGAAACAACACCGGAGTTCCATCCAGTTCCCTGTTGCCCGCATTGATTTTGTCTAGATGGATTTGGCCCGTAGGGATTTTGTCCATAGGGGTTATAGTTGTAACTGGATGGTTGACCTTGAATTTGACCCCCTGCATTCCACTAATTACCAATTGACCCACAGGAGAAACATGTGGCTGCTAAAAGTTCTGATACGGGTTAACCTGTGGTTGTTGATAATTTTGGTATGGGGAAAATTGAGTTTGCCCTTGGGGTTGTTGAAAATTGTAAGGCGGTTGGGCTCCAAACTGGGCCTGGAAGCCAGACTGTGCTTGATAAACAGGTTGGGTTTGGGGCGCAACTTGAGCGTGAAGACTGGGTTGGACCTGGAGCCCAATCTGGGGCTGAAAAGCAGGTGGGGCTTGAGAAGCAATAAGCATTTGAGTGCCTGGTTGAGCAGTCCCAGATGGATGTCCTTGGGAGAACTGAGGCTAAGCCACTTGGCTAGGAGGTTGACCTGGTTGAGATTGAGGTTGATCCATTTGCCCAGAAGGTTGAGCTTGTTGGGTATTGGGTTGACCTTGCACAACTGAGGGTTGTCCTGATTGGCCGGATGGCTGAACAGACTGGACAATTGGTTGGCCTGGTTGGATTTGAGGCTGACAAATCTGCCCAGATGGTTGACTAGGCTGGACAGTGGGTTGGCCTTGCTGAACGTGTGGCTGACCAACTTGCTCAGAAGGATAGCCTTGCTGGATATCGGGTTGGCCTTGTTGTATGTAAGGTTGTCCCAGATTACCATAAGGTTGCCCAAAGTAGGTAAAATATGGACCACCAAAGGCCGAAGGCTGTCCCTGGAAGGGTTGTCCTTGTGGGCCACCAGGTTGCCCTGGATGAGGTTGTCTGTAATACTGTTGTCCATGAGGGGGCTGCCCGTAAGATGGCTGACCTTGATAGGGTGGTCCTTGAAGGTTAGCAGGTGGCACTTGGCCACCATGATAAGCAGTGGTACCCCAAGCAACAGACAACGGAACCGTGACCTCAACCGCAGGTTGAGATGGCATAAGTCCGGGATAATAAATATGAGCTCCGCGAGAATCATAATAATGAAACAGGTTTTGTGGATCTAGATTCTGAAGAGCTTGCATATATTGATCATATGCTCCCCTTGCTGGAATGGAACCAGAAGAAGGTGGGGCACTTAGTGTAGGATTAATAACTCCTGCCGTTGGGCCACTATTGGTAGGACTAGCAGAAGGCCCAGCAATAGTAGTCACTACTAAAGAAGAAGTGACGACACTGACAACAAGGGTTGAAGAAGCCACACAAACCGTTGGAATAGTCGGAACAGATGTGACAGTCAGATTGTGAACCTGGGGTATAAAAGGCTCCGAAGTCAGAGTGACAGTACAAGACCATATGGAACTCGAAAGGGGAGATCTAGAACCGATGATATCTGCCAAAGCATTATAGCATAAAGGAAATGAGACACCAAGGGAAGTGACATGGAAGGGTGAAGTTTCCGTAGGTGTAGGTATTTCACCTCCTGCCACAAAGGATTCTTCACCGGAGACGGGGGTCCATCTCATCCATATCGGAGGAAGACATCAGGACCGAAACACTAGGAGGAGTAACGGGAAAGTCTTCTTCAGAAGGCTCCCAAAAGGGGTTCCAATGAATGTCATAAGACTTGTCATCTAGAGCACGAGAGTTAAGTGGTTGGATACTTAGGATAATAGGAAGAGTATCACTAACAACCAGTACCTCGAAAGCAATAGAAGATGGAGATCCTTGGTCGCTTGGAACAGGAGACGGGATCGATGATTCTGCCAGGATGATTTAATTCAAAACCTTAGGAAACTAACGAGTAAGGAAGGAAACCTACGCAAACTAAAACACAAACACGATCTAACAGGGTAAATGTGAATGTGGCCAAATAAATTTTAAGACACAGGCACATAACTTGACCTTTTCATCTTTAAAGAGTCGAGAAAAGGATGAAAAGATGACTCTAGTCGCCTTCGAATATTTAATGAGCATGAAAGGACAAGTGCTTAGATGGACCTTTTCTTTTAGGGAGTCTAGAAAGGAATGAAAGTGACTACTCTGGAGAACTAGGCAAAAGGTTTACCAAACAACCCGTAAAACTACATATACACCTTGGCAATCATATGAAAACCAAGGACTTTCCGTACGACAATCAATCTTCCCGAATGCTGTGTTTGGTGCATTACGGTTTGCAAGGCAACAGACACGACTTCCTAAGGATATAGGGTGATAACCTAGTGGGGCATCCCAACATATACTCGACGGTACTGGGAGCACAAGTGCGTTATGTTCCAATGTGTTGTTAGGCTTATTTAGTTCATTTTAGAGTTGATCTTGAATTATGTTTCAGTTTCCAGGCCTTACCGTATGTATACCAAAACCTAGGATGCAACTAGAATGAATAAAGCATCTTTCATTTCAATGAACTCCTACTTACAGAAGGGTAGTGAGATCATTCCCAAACCAAGACAAAACCAAGATAGGCAAATGCAGTCACTCAAGAGACACAATGTACAAACACATCAATCCCTACAGTGCATCGATACTACTAATGAGATATTTAAAATTCGCTTCCTAATTATTCAAACATGAAAAACTTGGAATGCAAAATACACTTTCACTTTCGTATACTAATGAATCCAATCCTTTGATTTTGATAGAATTGAATTCTAAAGAAACCAACAAGCAAGCGTGCAACTGATTGATCCAAACAATTGTAATCTATATCTAGTAGTGAAACAATCGAATCAACATGGAAATTGGTTCAACAAATAACACTAAACATCAATCAGCAAGAAACATGCGATGGAAAGACTTCAAGCACACCGACAAGAGGGTTGCGGATGAATCTTGGACAGACAAGTAACCAAGCCAAATAATTCAAAATTTGAAAAACCAAGTCACAAGGCCAAAAATACAAGATTCACTTCAATGAAACCAAAAAGTGAGCACCTTAACTAAAGCAATTGAAACAAGTGAATAATAAGAGGAGGACGACAAGGGATGAACCAGACTGATGAATTCAGGAGGCAGAATTGAAAAAAACAATTCTACAGGAGTCGTTGCGGGTGTAACACAGGCAACTAGTGCTGATTAGCCATTAGTCGTAGCAAAGGAGTGACATCATCGCAGAAGTACATGTCTTTCACGCGACGGGCCGATTTCAGGAGTCATTGCGACTGTGTGATAGGATTCAATGGCACACAGACTTACAAAACAGAGACAACGCGATGTCCGCACGACTGTTTAAATTTTTTCAGCAACGATCTTAAAAAAAATGAAAGGCAAATAAAAACTCCCAACAAAGGCCAATATATCGTTACAAGCAACAAAGGGATTTCCCAGATTGACCCAGGTAACCCAGAAGACTGATGGTTCACCCCAAAATCCAAAAGACATTGACTCCAAATCAACCAAAAGCAAACAAGAGAAAAACATGGGATTAACTCCCCAGCGGAGTCGCCAACTCGTGATGCAGGAAAATGTTCCCTTTGGAGACAGAGGCAACCCCCCTAGCCCTAGAGTGGGTCTAGTCACAACAAAGACAGATCAACAATTGGTTTCCTTAAACAGTCATTGTTGGAGGCCTACCTCAACCGGTGGTCGATGAAGTTCCGTTGCACTGCTCCAACTTCTGTTTCTTTCTCCTCAATGAGTAATCAACCTAAAACAATGCAAAGAAAATACAACAAAGCACGTAACTAGAGAACAACAATGATCTACTTACTCACAATGTCAAGAAGTCGTGAGATATCAAGTAAATTACATACAAGACATAGGAAAACATCATTGATTGTATTAATAATGAAATGAGAGCAAGCTTACAACCGAGTCTTGACGTCACAAGCCTTCTCAGAGGATCTAGCTAGTATGTTTCTCAAGCATTCACTCTTCAAGGATGAATCTCCCAACATACAATGTCTCTCTCTCACTCATAAGCTTTAACATAAAGTTAAGGGCACACCACAACCTTCCACAAGCTATCAACAATCTCACACTTGTCACACCCACACCATCTATCTATCAAACTCAAAAGCACTAACAACACTGCTCAACCATAGGGATTGCTAACTAGTTGATCATATCAAAGGTGAGTTATTTAATAGGAGAAGGAGTCACCATGAAAGGTGGAAGAGAGAGCTCATCCTCAAGGAAGGTAGCACAAATGACGGAACTGCCATACCAGAGAAGGAAATGTGACATAAACTATGCCAACAACTAGGTATGGAGACATCTAGAAGGCCGACTGTTGAAACGAATTCGCCCAATCAGGATTGTTGCGGGACATAAACTGATTACTCATGACTACATCGCAGGAGGCAATGCACACAGACTCGTCGTCGCAAGACACAACTGATAACCGGGCACTGGATCTAGAAATCTGACCGTCACAGAAAACAGATGTACACCTGCGACAGAGTTGCAATGAGACCGTTATGGACATGGGAACGTCGTGTATATTAAGGGTTTACTAGCTACGAGGCAGAAACTTAAGGAATAAGGGTCATTTGTAGCAATAGATAGAATTTTCTTAATCTTCTTGCATTAATGGGAAGATATGAACATGTTAATTTGACACATGACATAGTAAAAGGATTGAAATGAGGACAGGGACAAATTACTGTGTAACATATCTTCACCAATTGTCATTCCACTTCGCAGCACAATATTCACATTGGGGTCCTCTTCGCAGGGTTTAACCCTCATCATCTGCAGGTTCTACGTAGGCTACTAAGGCTGCGTTTCCTTTTTGTGCATCTGAGCTATTAATACAGGGCAGTCGTATGTCGCATGGTCGAATTGGGTACAATATCAGCACGACAGGTGCGTCAGGTTCATGCATTCTCGTGTGTAGTGTCCTGGACCTCCACAATTGTAGCAAATATCTTTCCCCTAACCTCTCGCAGGTCCTCCTCTGCCTCGGCCTTGTCTGCACCCATGATATCCTCCCCACGGCCCCCCAACGCCTTGATCCGGAGGCTGAGCTTCTCTCTGCATTTGATACGCTGACGTTCTCTCCACCATTAACTCATAATTATGGAAATTACGCTCATCATTGCCTACTGATTGGCAGAATTTGCAGAAGAGCCATTGCAATGCCTATACAAATTTTTGCAGCAAGTGGCAATTTTCTGTCGCATGTTTTCTAGCTACTTGACAGATATCACACCACAGTACGGGCCCTACGCTTGGCCTTGCTTGAGTTTATGGCCTCAGGGGCATCGGCCCTCCTCCTACAACATAATTCGCGAAGACAAGGCAATGATCTTTATCATGCCCTTGACTGTTACATTTCAAACACCAAACCTCTTCGTGCACCTCTGGTCGAGATGCTCTATCCTTCTTCAGACTTTGGAATTCTAGGAAAGGGTTCTACAACTCTGCGTGAATCTGCTGAACTCCCAAAGCAACATCTTGAATTAGTGTCTCGTGCAAACTCATCGCAATCTCCAGGGTCTCCGCAAGGGTCCTAATCTTTTGCTGTGATAAAGCAACCCTTAGGTGAGGCAAGAGTGAAGCCACAAACCGTTTTTGGTGCTACCCATCCATAAGATTCATGTTAGCTTCGCGGATCTTGCACCTCAATCTCTGTTCCAGCTCCTAGGGTGTCTCACGAGGCTTCATCATGATTTCCTTGAATCCAACGATTGATTGCGCTTCAGACTAGAGCCTACTGAATTCCTTATTCAACGCATCCATCGAGTTATTAGTGCAGTACTTAATGTACCATGTTAGTGCGCGTTCCTGTAAAGTAGTAACCAATGTAGCTTTCTTCATCTGATCATCTGTAATACCCTGGGCTTCCCATACAACCTTCGCAATGAACCAAAATTGGTCTTGGTCCTCATTCCCCAAGCCCTTGAAAATGGGAAATTTTGCTGAATTCGCCATATTGAACGGTGGTGGCGGTGTGGGTGAAGGTGTATGCGGTGGAGGTGAATATGGAGGTGGTGTGGGTGGATGTGGTATTCATAGGAACCTTCGTCTTATTTACTGGACATCATTCTGTGGAGAATCCTGTGTTACTTCTTTGTCATCACTCAGAGGAGGCTCAATTAGTGGTCTATATTCAGGTCCTGTTCCCCTTCTATCCCTGTATAATTTTCCACTTCGCGTAGCTCCAAACATCAAGGTAATTGCATAACCCGCCTTTCACACAAGAGAATTTTAATCTAGGTATTCAAAGATCTTAAATACTTATCTCGTAGTCCTTTGAAGAAGCATCGCTCTGCTTCGTTGTAGCTAACCGAGGTATCGACCACGAACTCTGTCACAAATCCTCCTGTGATTCGATTAAGCCAGTGATCGATAATGCATGCGATATTATCTTTAGAGGCTTCCAATATCCACACTAACTTCGAGGTCCACAGTATCGAATCGTCAAGCCTCCACCTTCCTTGGCTGTCTGCCAATTTAGCGATCCACTCGTATAATTCAACTCGGAAGGAACATAAGAAAATTTCATGTATCTCTGTGTACAGATACCTATCCAACGACTGTTCTTTTGTCAATCTCAGGTTCCTGTTCTCTTGCGCCTTGAATTTGTGGATCTTCCTATCCAACCAATCTTCAATTTCCTTCTTAGTTGCATTCCAGTGATGTGAATTCACACATCTCTTTATGCAGATCCCAGTCCTGGCAACAGAACCATTTAATGGCTTAGGGGGTCCTAACCCAGGTTCAGAGTTAAGTTTTCCAAACAAATCCCTACACTAATGGCCCTTTCAGCATCAATACGTAGAGCACAGACTGAAGTCTCACCCGAAGCAGTATGGGGGGATGCTAGAACCAAGTTTTCACACCCATATATGGTTATGATGTCGTTTTATGCCCTAACTCTTCCTTCACGCAGTTCAATAAGCCTTTTAGGGCTTATCGATATACTTCTCTTAATCACCCTTAAACCTTCGCGAAGGTCAACGACTATCCTTCGTGGACCCTAAACAAGCGAACCAGTCACTTACGCACCTCTCTAATCACTCCTAAGTCTGTTATTACTCAGATTGATTTAAGTGTCTGATATGTTTAGCATGCATTAAGATATTCTTCGTGTAAATGGATATTATAACTTGCGTTCGTATAACAATGTAAAACATATAGATTCGCGCATCAACATAACATTAAATCATAAACCCATTATTCATCATAACATAAACACATTCATTCATAATAGAAATAAATGGATAAAATATAGATATTTCTAGAACAACCTCTTTATTGATACTTCAGATTTGCTCACAGACTTAAAACTACCCTATGCACTCAGCTGCGGACTCTACTCTAGGCCTCTGTGCACACATTTGTAGAGCCTCTCCTCTACTCTAAGACTCTTGCTCATCACTTCTACTAACCCATTACATTCATTCTTCACTACCCAAAAAATTGCCTTAGACTCTCTAAGACTCTCCTTTTTATACAATACCATAGTCTGTGGACCATGGGTAGGTCTATACAAGCCAACACTACTTACATAAAAGAAGGGAAAATCCCTTTATGACACTTTACATCTATGTGCTCCGTGACCACATATTGCGAAGAATTTACATTTATATACAAAAACTTGGGCTTTTGCCCCAAAATTGACCTTAGGGGACCCTGTCCCAACACAAGGTGACCATACATGGAAAAACTGTGACAAGACGAAAATGCTTGTTGGGGAACATGAATCTGCAATGATGGATACTGACTTTGTACTCAATATTAAAAAATCAATTAAGGATTAGTCATACTATTAACATCTATTCAGTGAATCAACGTGCAATCAACCCATCATTCTAGTGCTTAATAACATTTATTCTAATACATTGTGTAATGAATACTGGTTGTAAAAATACCAATAATATCATATCCATTTATATTATAAAAGATTATTTTCAACATTTATTTGGTGAATCGATGTGTAATCAACACATTTTTTGAGTGCTTATGGCATTTACTGCTTATAAACAAGTCAATAAGATGTAGGTGGCTCTGTAGCCAGTATCCATCATAACAGATTGAAATGATGTGCGGACTCCCTCAGTACACTTCTTCTGCACATTACTCCATTTGGGGGCAACATTTCAGAGAAATGTTACTTAGATTCAATAAACCTCGCATGACCCAGATTAATGAATATAAAAAAAATAGACTTAATTTCACGACTAACATAAGCTTTGTTGTCGGTAAATGTAATTTTTTTCAACATTTATTCAAAAAATTAATAAGTAATTAGGGCATCATTCAAGTGATTAATAACATATTAAAATAATAATTAATGCTTAATCCTATGATTAACAAAAGCTTCCTTCCTAATACACAAAGCTTGTTCTCCATGTTAAGAAAATACGATGGAGAGGAGAGTAGCTGTGAAGGATCGCGCACAGCCCTAGTTGCAGCTGCAGCTCCCAGCGCGAAGCAACCCTTGCTGCGCATCAGTAGCCCCTGCTGCTGAGGACAGATTCATAGGCATTGGAAGGCAAGATCGCAGCTTCAGCAGGAATTTTTTGCCTCAGATCATATTTGCCCTCAACAACCTTCTACTATTGAGCCCTGAGCGTTATGGATCCACCAGAAGATGAAGATCATCATTCAGATCATCAACAAGAAACAGAAGTAACAGGAAAAGCCTTTACCTTCCTTATTTCTATAATGGGTTCGAAAAAGAGCTTACCATCAGTTTCAAAATTTGTTAAAAGAATGGAAGAAATACCCGAAATATCTCTTCCTCCTACACTCCCAAGAAAAGCAACACTCTCCTTGTCAGAACGTGGATTAGTAGGGTAGTTTACTGGGTTGTGGATATCGCCCAAGGCTGTCCAAAAGTGGGTAGAAAGAAATTGGTCTACATCAATAAATGGGAAGATCTCAATCAGGTTTTGTGGTAGAGGGTACTACACCTTCCATTTCGAAACCAAAGAGGACTGAGATTTGATATTCAGAAATGCTCCGTCTTTTATGGATACAAGGGAACTGTATTTGAATAGATGGACACCAGACTTTGATCCAGAAATGGATGTTCCAAATGCCGTACCTGTATGGGTAAGATTGCCACATATTCCCCTCCATTGCTGGGGAGACGACTCAGTTAAAGCCATAGGAAACACAGTCGGGAAATACATAGATAGATGCGAGCCTAAAGAAAACATGCATGCATGCGCCCGAATATGTGTAAAAGTGGATCTAGGGAAAAGACTCCCAGAATCTATCAAAAATAAAAGTGGACCAGTGGATGCACATACAACAACTAGACTATGAACAAATTCCCTTTAAATGCAAGGTATGTCATGAATACAATCATTTTGCAAATAAATGTACAAAAAATAAAGAAAATGAAAGTGAAAAGATCAGGATCTGGAAAATAAATGGGACAGGTCAAACGAAAGAAGACAACTAATAAATAACCAGTCTAGTCCTCTTCCCAACGCACAACATCTGCTAAAGCCCTCCCCCACTCGCCAAAAGTAGACTTAGCCAGCCATAAACCCTTTGAGTCGCTGCTCCCTTCAGCCCCTCCATCCCCTGGACCCAAATCTAGATCTAGATCTAGAACCCCTCGCTCTCCTAACCCCTCCCAGTCTCCTCATTCCCTGAGAGGTTCAACTCACCTCTCTCCTCCTCCCTCAGTAGATAGAATATTAACCAGAAAGCAATCAAAGGAAGCATTTCCAAATGCAGAAAACCAAAAAAAAGTTGGGAGAAAGACAAACAAAGAAATAAGGGATGAAGTAACAGCAAAAGAAATGGCTCTAGGAACACAATAACCTATGGATACTTACTTAGGGAAAAACACAGGAAACATGCAGAAAACCCAGCATAAGGGGAAAGGAACCATGCACAACCCAACAAGTAAATAATGATAATTGTCTCTTGGAATTGTAGAGGAATGGGGACACCCTCTAAGGAAAATGCAGCAAGAGACATAATGGCAAAAGAAAACCCGGATATCCTTATGATCCACGAGACAAAAGCAAATAACCATGAATCAGAAAATTTTTTAAAAAAAGATTCAGGCAATATGAAGGGGAAGCAATGCAGGAAACAAGAGCATCAAGAGGTATATGCACAATTTGGAAAAAATGAATATGGGAATTAATCCAAAAAAAAAAGAGAAGCATTGGAAATTAATGGATCTAAGGCGGATTAGCACAGAAGATAAATACAGGGTCATAAATATATATGCCCCTAATCACTATAAAGAGAAAGAACAGTTTTGGGCAACACTGAAGGAAGCATTACAAGAAACACAAACTGGGAAAATAATTCTAGGAGGGGATTTAAATCTAGTGAGAAGTATAGAGGAAAATTTTGGAGGAAACTATCAAGCGGATCCATCCAGGAATTCTTTAGAAGAAATAATGGAGTAGCACAGCCTTCTGGACATCCCTCCAAATAATGGAAAATATACCTGGAATAACAAGAGAGTGGGTAAAAGTAATATAAAAGAAAGGTTGGATAGAATTATGATTCAAGAAAACATAGCAACAATGTACAACTCTATCAAATCAAAATTCATTAAAAATTCATTCACACCACAACTTCTGATAATAAACTGATAGTAATAGCATCGGGCAAAATGGAAAACCAAGGACCACTCCCTTTCAGGTACAGCTCAACCTAGGACAGCAACACAAAAATCAGTGAATTAGTTAAAACAACATGGGAAATAAGAATATCAAGCTCACCACAGTACATTTGGGAGACAAAATTAAAAAATGTAAGAGATATGTTAAAAGCATGGGCAAGACTAAAAATAATATATATAATATATATATTTATATAATTATATATATATATATATTATTATTTATATTATATTATTATATATTTTATTTAGATATATATATATATATATTTATATTATAAGATAGATAGATAGATAATCCCTTTGATTCGCTGCTCCCTTCAGCCCCTCCATCCCCTGGACCCAAATCTAGATCTAGATCTAGAACCCCTCGCTCTCCTAACCCCTCTCAGTCTCCTCATTCCCTGAGAGGTTCAACTCACCTCTCTCCTCCTCCCTCAGTAGATAGAATATTAACCAGAAAGCAATCAAAGGAAGCATTTCCAAATGCAAAAAACCAAAAAAAAGTTGGGAGAAAGACAAACAAAGAAATAAGGGATGAAGCAGCAACAAAAGAAATGGCTCTAGGAACACAACAACCTATGGATACTTACTTAGGGAAAAACACAGGAAACATGCAGAAAACCCAGCATAAGGGGAAAGGAACCATGCACAACCCAACAAGTAAATAATGATAATTGTCTCCTGGAATTGTAGAGGAATGGGGACACCCTCTAAGGAAAATGCAGCAAGAGACATAATGGCAAAAGAAAACCCAGATATCCTTATGATCCACGAGACAAAAGCAAATAACCAAGAATTGGAAAAAAATTTAAAAAAAGGTTCAGGCAATATGAAGGGGAAACAATGCAGGGAACAAGAGCATCAAGAGGTATATGCACAATTTGGAAAAAAGGAATATGGGAATTAATAAAAAAAAAAAACAGAGAAGCATTGGAAATTAACGGATCTAAGTCGGATTAGCACATAAGATAAATACAGGGTCATAAATATATATGCCCCTAATCACTATAAAGAGAAAGAACAGTTTTGGGCAACACTGAAGGAAGCATTACAAGAAACACAAACTGGGAAAATAATTCTAGGAGGGGATTTAAATCTAGTGAGAAGTATAGAGGAAAATTTTGGAGGAAACTATCAAGCGAATCCATCCAGGAATTCTTTAGAAGAAATAATGGAGTAGCACAGCCTTCTGGACATGCCTCCAAATAATGGAAAATATACCTAGAATAACAAGAGAGTGGGTAAAAGTAATATAAAAGAAAGGTTGGATAGAATTATGATTCAAGAAAACATAGCAACAGTGTACAACTCTATCAAATCAAAATTCATTCACACCACAACTTCTGATAATAAACCGATAGTAATAGCATCGGGCAAAATGGAAAACCAAGGACCACTCCCTTTCAGGTACAGCTCAACCTAGGACAGCAGCACAAAAATCAGTGAATTAGTTAAAACAACATGGGAACTAAGAATATCAAGCTCACCACAGTACATTTGGGAGACAAAATTAAAAAATGTAAGAGCTATGTTAAAAGCATGGGCAAGACTAAAAAAAATAATAATATATATATTAATATATATATATATATATATATATAATATATATATATATATATATATATAGATAGATAGATAATCCCTTTGATTCGCTGCTCCCTTCAGCCCCTCCATCCCCTGGACCCAAATCTAGATCTAGATCTAGAACCCCTCGCTCTCCTAACCCCTCTCAGTCTCCTCATTCCCTGAGAGGTTCAACTGACCTCTCTCCTCCTCCCTCAGTAGATAGAATATTAACCAGAAAGCAATCAAAGGAAGCATTTCCAAATGCAGAAAACCAAAAAAAAGTTGGGAGAAAGACAAACAAAGAAATAAGGGATGAAGCAACAACAAAAGAAATGGCTCTAGGAACACAACAACCTATGGATACTTACTTAGGGAAAAACACAGGAAACATGCAGAAAACCCAGCATAAGGGGAAAGGAACCATGCACAACCCAACAAGTAAATAATGATAATTGTCTCCTGGAATTGTAGAGGAATGGGGACACCCACTAAGGAAAATGCAGCAAGAGACATAATGGCAAAAGAAAACCCGGATATCCTTATGATCCACGAGACAAAAGCAAATAACCAAGAATCGGAAAAAAATTTAAAAAAAGGTTCAAGCAATATGAAGGGGAAGCAATGCAGGCAACAAGAGCATCAAGAGGTATATGCACAATTTGGAAAAAAGGAATATGGGAATTAATCCAAAAAAAAAAAGAGAAGCATTGGAAATTAACGGATCTAAGGCGGATTAGCACATAAGATAAATACAGGGTCATAAATATATATGCCCTTAATCACTATAAAGAGAAAGAACAGTTTTGGGCAACATTGAAGGAAGCATTACAAGAAACACAAACTGGGAAAATAATTCTAGGAGGGGATTTAAATCTAGTGAGAAGTATAGAGGAAAATTTTGGAGGAAACTATCAAGCGGATCCATCCAGGAATTCTTTGGAAGAAATAATGGAGTAGCACAGCCTTCTGGACATCCCTCCAAATAATGGAAAATATACCTGGAATAACAAGAGAGTGGGTAAAAGTAATATAAAAGAAAGGTTGGATAGAATTATGATTCAAGAAAACATAGCAACAATGTACAACTCTATCAAATCAAAATTCATTCAAAATTCATTCACACCACAACTTCTGATAATAAACCGATAGTAATAGCATCGTGCAAAATGGAAAACCAAGGACCACTCCCTTTTAGGTACAACTTAACCTAGGACAGCAACACAAAAATCAGTGAATTAGTTAAAACAACATGGGAACTAAGAATATCAAGCTCACCACAGTACATTTGGGAGACAAAATTAAAAAATGTAAGAGCTACGTTAAAAGCATGGGCAAGACTAAAAAATTATATATAATAAAAATAAAGAGCTACAACAGAAAATGGATAGCATACAAGCTGAAAAAGAATGTAAAGAAGAAAGCAAGCAAGACTACCTAAAAGAGAAAGAAATCTTTTGGGAAATATATAGGGAAAACAGGAAAGAAGAGGAAGAGGCTAGACTAAAATCCAGAAGCCTTTGGCTCAAGGCAAGGGACAAGAACACATTATTTTTTCATAACAATATGAAAATCAGAAGAGCCAGAAACCAAATAGAAAAAATACAAGTGGAAAACCAAGAAGTCAAAGGAGCGAAAGAAATAAAAAAATCAGCATACAAGCACTTCAAAAATTTACTCCCAGCTACAGAAGAAACAACTGAATATGAAGAAATCTTGCAGTATACAAAAAGGAAAACAAAAAAGAACAACACAAAGATATGTGCAAGGATCTCACAGAGAAGAGATAGTGGAGGCCATTTGGAGTCTGCATCCAGATAAAGCGCCTGGGCCAGATGGATTCACGATAGCTTTCTATAGAAACCATTAGCATATAATCAGAAAGGATTTTTTAAGAATGGCAAAGAATGCTTAAAAAAAAAATGGGAAGCCACACAAGATCTTCCTATCTTGCTTTGGTCCCAAAGGAATCAAACCCCTCCACCTTCAACAGGTTTCAACCCATCTCTTTGTGCAATTCCTCTTACAAGATAATAACAAAAAAAGTGGCAAATAGAATAAAAAAATCACTGCACCTAATTATCTCAGAAAATCAAGGAGGGTTTGTCCCAAACAGACAAATCATTGATAATGTTATAGTAGTACAGGAATTCGTCCACTCCAGTCTCCTAAAGCAAGAAAAAGGCATGATAATCAAATTAGATATGGCAAATGCTTTTGATAGAGTCAGCCACCCATATCTAATGGCTGTACTCCAAAAACTGGGCTTCTCAGAAGAAATAATAAAAGTGATAAAGGAATTCATCTTTACTCCCTGGATCACCCCTCTCATCAATGGAAGACCCAGTGAATTTTTCCAAAGCACAAGAGGACTCAGGCAAGGCTGCCCTCTATCCCCATTTCTCTACATAATAATGGCAGAGACCCTTAGTAGAGCATTGGAAAATTAGAGGAAAGAAAGAACTATCACAGGGCTGAGAATAGCAAAAGGAATAAAAACCATAAACCATTCCTTATTTGCGGACGATACATTGTTGTTGGGAGGAGCATCAACAAGAATAGCAAGAAGATTAAAAAAAAAATCTTGATGCATTTCTACAGGTGTTAGGTGGGCTATTAAATAACACAAAATGCAGGATCTATGGGTGGAACATTCTGTCTAGAACCATGCAAAGGATTTCACAAATCATGGAAATCCCAACACAGGAAAACTGGAATCACTTCTTTAACCTGGGACAACCAATATCAAAAGAGAGCATGAAGGCATAAATTTGGACAAAACAAATTGAAAAAATGAAAGACATGATAAAGAATAGGGGAATGATGTGGCTAAATATGGCTGGAAGGGTGATATTAATTAAATCTCTCTTTTCTGCATTACTGATCTATCAATATGCAATAATCATGGCACCAACAAGTGCTCACAAACAGATGGAAATAATCCTAAGTAGTTTTCTATGGCAGGGTGGGAAGTAGGAGAACAAAAAGTTCAACTTGGTCAAGTGGGAACAAGTAGTACTACCATATGAACAAGGAGGTCTGTCCATCCGGTTACCTGGGCTCATGAATACAACCCTGGGAATGAAAATAGTTTGGAGACTTATAATAGGTAAAGGGAGCTGGTGGAAAAATCCCTCATCAATAAATACTTGAATGGTTCCAAGGAGAAACTACTACATGGAAACATTCCAATAAGACAAAGCACCCAAGTATGGAAGCTAGTTAAAACAGTCATCCTTATAATGAGCAGCCACATATCCAAAATTCCAGGGAATGGACAAAATTTTCGATTTGGGAGGACAAAATCATGGGAAAAGACCCATTACAGGAGCAGCCGAAAATTGAAGGCATTCAAGAATGGATGAAAGGAAAAGGATTTAACACTTTACATTCAATCTCCTTATGGAATCAAAAGGAATGGTAGGAAGGAAAAGGCCACCAATACCAGCAAACCTGGAAGGGCAATGGAACAAAATCATGCAGCACTTAAAGGGGGCAACACCAACTCATTGTGATGAAGAAGATGATTACCTTTGGGACCCAAGTATTGGACATTATACAGTTAAAAATGGATATAAAATTCTCCAAGAACAAACCAATCAACATGACTGGGATGCTTGGAAAATAGCCTGGAAATCTGAAAGTTTGCCTAAGATAAAAATCTTCATATGGACTCTATTAAAATGAAAGATCTTGACCATCGAAAATTTAAAAAAAAAGAGGCTTCCAAGGGCCATCAAGATGTCCATTATGCCAGCAGGCTGAAGAGAACATTCATCACTTATTTCAGGAGTGTAAATTCTCAAGAGAATGTTGGGAGCAGCTTCTGAGCCCGCTGGAAGTGAATATGGATTTTGGAAAACCATTGTCAAAATTCCTCAAAACTGTAGAGACAACATACCCATATGCAACAAAGAAGAAAGCCACAATTATAAGAATACAAAAATGCAATCCAGCAATCCTATATCGGCAAATTTGGCTGACTCGAAATAAGTGCATCTTCAAAAATCAAAACCCAAGAATTGGAAAAACATTATCAAAAACTTGGGGACTCACTTCCGAAATATTCAACGAAAAAGGAACAACACCAACGGATTATAGTATTCTCCAACAAGAAGAAAGAGACTGGCTCAACAAAGCCATAATAAACAACAATGGCAAAAAAGGACAAAGAAAAGAAAACTCAGGAAAAAATTGGAAGCTAAGAATGACTGAAGAGGAAATCAAAAGCTGGAAAAAACTTCAAAACAGATACTGTTTGCAATTTGACGGAGCCTCCAAGAATAATCCTAGGAAGGGAGGAGCAGGGGGTATAATTCTTGATCCAAAGGGAAAAAAATTGTCACTTATGAATGGGAACTGGGACAAATTTCAAATAATAAGGCTGAAGCTTATAGCCTGCTGATGGGGACAAAAAATATTAAAAAAAGAGGAATCCAAAACTGATTAATCTTAGGAGACTCAGCCATCATAATTGAGGCAATGGTTCAAACAAAAAGTCCAAGCAACGATTTTATGAGCAAAATCATCAAACGAATCAGAAGGAATTTAGAAGGTTCAGGCAATGTAACCTTCAAGCACATATTGAGAATACGCAACCAACAGGCGGATCACTATGCAAATCAAGCAGTGGAAAAGAATGAAGGAAGAGTTCGAGAGAACATAAAATAATGCTATCACTTAGTTCCATAAGCTCAAATCGAAAATGATAAGATTGAAGTTTGGAAAAAATACGGGACAAAGCAAGTTAAATCAGGGAAAAAAATAAAAAAACAAAAAGCACAACAAATCAAAAAACACACGGCTCAAAGGAAACTCAGGAAAGCATGGGTAGGCAGAGGAAAAAGCATGGAGACAGGAATCTTTGCATGATCAATGTCAGAGAAGGCACACCAAGTCACAAGGTTCATGAGAATGCAAATCTCTGCTGAGGAGAAAATTGAGACAGCGAGGACGATCACACTCAAGTGATATCTCCCAAGTTCATTGCATGGGATGACCGAATCAACTATAAGAATAGTGGTAAGCTAATGAACCATAAGCAATTGTCTCTCGTTGAGCATAGAGTGATCCTGACTATTCTAAATCTCTTCATTGTAGCCTCAGATAGCCCAAGGTCTGTGACTGGCCTTTGGTTATTTTCTCTAATCCACTCAGACCATCAACCTCTTAGCGCAATCGCTCCCTGTCTAATACAATTCCTTCCCTACTTGCAGACTCTTCCTCTGCTCAATAATCGTTCTCTGTTCTCTGCCTTTCTAGCACTCTGCCTCTCCAACATCCGGCTCTCTCGCTCTCTTCAACTCGCCACTCAGCTGCTACTACAGCTCGTAGTCTATCGCCTTCCCCACCAAATCTGTAGACCCCATCCCAGCTCCTTAATCTTAGTGGTAACATCTACCATCGTTTCTCCAAAGACACAAGATAGAGGCCAGCAAATCAAAACATCACAGGACCAAAGGAGCGTACGCAGCAACAGTAAAGCAAGAGAAAGAAACAGTCAAATGGAGTTCAACCCCATCGAGAAGGCAGCCATGAACGACTCATGCCCAATGTGCAAAGGAAACAAAGTAATGATACCTTGGCTGCAACAATCATTAAAGGATCTTCAAAGCGAAATGAGAATGGAATACAGTTTTCAGAGGCAAAATATGGCAGTTCAAAAAGAGGAGATAATGGCTCTGAAATCTAAGTGCAAGCATCTTGAGGAAGCAGTGGATTACTACAAAAGAAAAACCATGAGCAGTGAAGGGGAGAACTCGGTCAACAACAACAACATGAATCAAGCAGCCCAGGAATACTCAGTTTACAAATCATAAACCATAGTGAATACATGTTATGTAAATTTTCTTTCTTAGTGGGTCAATATGTCAGGCAATACTCTAGAATAGCTAAAAAAACTTATGAAGTTTTGATACCAAGCACAGGAGAAAGGCCTGCGTGCCTATCTCACTGCTTAGTTTATTATCTCAGCATATCGGAATGTAATAGGAGCTTGCTCCACGACTTTTTTTGGTAATATATCAACTAACCGATCTTGTTAAAAAACAAAAAAAAAAAACAAAAGCTTCCTTCCTAGTAAACGTGAGCATTTATTCTATGAATCAACACGTAATCAGGACATTGTTCCAAGGTTTAATAACATTTACTCTAGCACATTGTGTAATGGTTACTTCTTGTAAACAAATCAAGAAGGTCATATCAATCAATATTATAGAATAGTACTTTCAACATTTATTTGGTGAATCGACGCATAATCAGGACATTGTTTGAGCACTTAATAATATTTACTGGTTGTAAACAAATCAAGAAGGTGTACATGGATCCATAGCTAGTATCCATCCTACCAAATTTGAAGGATGTGGGGAAGAGGGATATGTGTGGGAGAACCTTTGTTCCATCATTTCTACACCTCTGTATACGTTGCCCCTTCACACATATCAACTTCTCGCTGCACAGATTTGCGGATATTAAATTAAATTAATTAAGGCTTAATCCTATTATTAACAAATATCTTTTCAAATCTTAATGACAAGTACTCTTGAAATCATAAGTGATCATACTAGAGTAATGGTGAAATCATCATGTATTTAGAGCTCAAGCGAATGAAAGGCTATTGAATTATTCTAGTGGTTATTGTTTTTTGATTCTTGTTTGTTTGTGCTACAAAATTGTCACATTGTCACAAGTTCCTCTAATCTAAAAGTTGTCCAGGTCATAATAAATGAGGGATAAGTGTTGTGCGGGAGAATAGGTGTGCAGAGCAAGGAAAAAAAACTTTCTTTCGTATTGCTTTATATCTCCACATACATTTCCGCGTAGTGGTTTTGACTTATTAAAGTTTGTGGCCTAAAAAGTTTGGGTTACGTGTGTATTAGAAGTGAAATAGGATGGGCGATTAACTATCCTCATTACTATGTCAACGTGGGATCAACAGATATTTAGTTACAAAAGATGAGAGTTGAGGCGGAACTTTGAAGAACATGAATGGTTACCGAATTTTGGTAATAGAAGTGCTAAGATCGCACACAATGGAAAATTTAGAAATGTCGATGCAAATAGAAACCTCAGAAACACATGCAATGTTTTCCAATCATTGCAAATTGCTTCACTCTCTTATCTGTCAACCATATCTCATCTTTGCTCATAAATACATGATCTACTATTGACCTTCTCAATGTTACTTACCCATAAATAAAGTTTATTTGAAAAATTAATCCCATTTAAAAAAGATTCATGAATGTAGGGAAGATGTCTTGCACGATATGGAAGTGTGTGAAGCGATGAATATATATGGACAGAGGCATATGCATAATAAACACTTGCACTTCCGCTCCTTCCACACAACACTTATGCATCTTTCACATCTCCCATTGACGTAACAAGGAAGGGGTTCTACATTCAATAAGTTGTAACCAAAATTCAACTTAAGTCATAGTAACACGATCAACAAACCTTAATCATCAAATGCTCAAAAGAAACAAAATAAAAAACAAATGCTTCAAGACTGAAGAATACTCACATCGTACGAAAGCAAGAACCGTGACTGTTGAAGCATCCACTGTCTTTCGCATTCATGATTTCTTGGAAAGTACATCCTCGATTTTCAATTGAGCCTAAATGGAATCTACAACTTGTGTTAGTTATCAATAATAAATAAAATCATTTACCAGGTACCCAAAAAGCCAATTTTTTTAACATAGACAAAAATTGGCACTAATCTAAATACGAAACACGGAACAAAAAGTTATCGTGATACACTTAAGTATTCCTTGACTACACTTATAATTGAAAATCCTAAACCCTAATTTGTCTCCACCTCCTCACACCTGCATAATGAATTTCCATGAACAATGAATTAATAATTTATACCAATAGCTTTATGTTCAACGCATTCAAGTCAGTTGAGCTTATTTTGTCTTTTCACTGGATATGCTATACAAAGTGTTGAGCCTCAAACCTACACTTCTTTACACATCCTCCCAGCCTCTTTTTCCTATTCATTTTCCTATTTTGCCACTCATTACCTCCATCAATTTGCTCAAATCGTTGTATTTTAGGACTTTTTACATGGTTTTCTAATTATGCTAATGACTGTGTTTGGTTTAGAATTTTGGTTCAAGGAGCTGCGTTTCTGCAGCTCACACAGGGTTTACACAGGGTTTTCCGCAGCTGATCCCGGTTTCCGCAGCCAACCCCGGATTCTGCAGCTGTTTTATTAAATTCTATGTTCCAGGTGTCCTCTGGGAAGAAGAGCCACATGGGCAAGTTCGTGGAACCAAGGACATGGTGTGTGTCCCTCTAGATCATCCAAACCAGTCATCAAAGCCCGTGGTCAACGAGGAGGCAACTTCGG
>APFE030714565.1:127202-210444 GCA_000404065.3 Pinus taeda
AAAAAAAACATAGAAAAATAATAAATGGGTTAGATGTGAAAACCAGTTTCTGGCACACTCTAACCTCGAAATCCTACTTGAAAACCAATTCGTTGGTGGGTAAGAATTCTCTTTCTTTTTTCACTGTTTAATGTTTCAGCTGAATATTGACTTGAGGACAAGTCAAAAAATTTTGTGGGGGAGAGGAGCATCAGTATTCTTATATTCTTATCTCTCCATTGTAATTTTTTTTTTTCTCAATCATTGTAAATTTCCCAAGCAGTTTGTTCCACCATTCCAGACTTCAATGAATAAGTTGTCTTGTCATTGTTTTATATCAGAGGGACCTGGTTATAAATATTATGCAGGGGGACCTATTCTGTCCAAGAAGACCATGCTACCAGCACCAGCAGTAATGGGACTTGTTTAGACACACAAAAAGGGACCTGTTAGGAGATTGATACTTCAAAAGAAAATTACTTCAACACAACTACAACAAGTTTCTACAAAGGCAGGATCAAGACTTCATCAAGCACCCAAGCTCAGCAGCTGCATGCACACAAAGAATTGCATTAACATCTTCAGCACTACAGAGGGACCTGTTGCATTCAAACATACCTCAGGGGACCTGTTATGAATAGCAAAGAAAATCAAACAACAGTCAAAAGTTATCTCTACTCAGCATGTCAATGCAACAACAGTCAAACAGTGTAATACATTCCTTGTTTTTAACACATAATTTCTTAGATTAATTTTTATATTAATTCTAATAGCTATGACTGTTATGATTAATTCCAAGGGCACATTTTCCCATCCTCCCTTATTCCCCTAATTCTTCCCTACTCCAACCTACTTCCTACTTTTAAAATTCATTCACCCCTCACTCCAATATTTCCTAAGCATCCTACAGCCATCTACCGCCATACCAATCTCCTAAATCTACACCTCCAATTGGCTGAGTACCAACAGGACACGTGGTGATATTTTTTTGAAAAAAATTAATAAAAAAATAAAAAGAGTAATTATATCGAGGAAAGAGACAACAGGCCTATTCATTATTTTGCATGGACCGAATGATGAATTCACCACCCGACGTACATACACCTCTCAACGCTCCTATCATAATATTTGTGTAAACGATATTATCATTATTCCTCTATTTTTAAAAATGAATGCACTCTAAGGAGAAGAAAGTGGTCATTTCACTTAGTCTCAGGATTGTATACGTTGGTGTATAACTCCATTTGCATACGCTGGTGTATAACTCCGTGGCCTCCACAACAAGGACCGAGGGCAGAGAACGCATCCGGTTTCGAATCTCACCGAGCTACACAACAAGTCGACCTAGCATTATAGTGAACACTAAAGGAGCGACTGTATCAGGTAATAAACTCAGACTTCCTTGTTAAATTTGCAATTTAGGAAGCTTGACCCTCTGCCAAGATGACAAATAGGGTCGAGCCAAATGTGTTTGATAGCTCTCAGTACCATGAAGACTGTATTTCGATTCTGAGGGAAATACAGTGGCTACCCTTTTTGGAAAAATTCCATGGAAGCAACGAAGAAGTTGCTAAGCGATTTGCCTTCACATTTAATGGGGAGAAAGCCCTGATAGGCACTTTCTCATTCAGGGTTTCAGAGGACACCATCGCCCAAGCGATAGGGGTTAGCCCAGAGGGAGAAAAGTATTTTAAAACCAAACAATTCAAAGAAAAATCGTGGACCCAATTCATGTCTAGGTCCGGAGTCTCAGCGGTCAACTGGAAGAAGGGCGTTCCAAGAAGTTGGTTAGTGCATCCTTGGGATGAAATGGTTTACATACTTCAAAAGTTTGTAACCTGTGAAGGCCGCTACATCATTGTTTATTTGTATCACATCAAGTTGTTTCTACACATAAAGAAACAATGTGTCATCAGTTTACCATATTTCTTATTGCAGAGCCTAACCAAGATGTCCAAAACCATCCAGAAGCAGAAAGGAAACGAAGACAAAAGCTTATATCATTTTGGTTTAATCAAAATTCTCATTGAACATGAAATGCAAAGAAGAGGGAAAACATGGAAGGATTTCTTAGCTGCCAACCAAATCAGGGATGAGGAAGACAAAGAAGAATCACAAGAAAACTCAGGGTTTATGAAGGACATTGATGAGGAGATTCCATCATCACCAAAGCTAACAAGATACCCCCACCTGTGAGCAGCATAAGGACCAGACAAATGAGAAAGGAGGATGCAAAAAGGGCAGAACAAGACAAAGTCTTCACCACTTACTCAAGAAGAACAAGAAGGGCATCAAAAGTTCAATTGCAAGAAGACCAACTCGAATCCAATGCACCTATACAGATGGATATTCAGAGCAGTGACCATTCACCACCAGGGCCAGGAGCCGACGTAGATGTTGAAATCCATTCACCCCCAGGAGCTTATATAGAGGTCGAAAGTAATAACAAACAGGAAACAGGGTCACCACCTCCCAATAAGAAGCAGAAGAAATTAGAGAGACAAATCGAAAAATTAAAGGAGGAGCTCATGGAGGCCAACATGCCGGAGAAAGTTATTAAGAAGGAAAATGAAATGCTCCGAACACAGAGTAAATAAATTCAAAAGAAAAATGAAAAGTTAAAGGAGCGGGTTAATGAGCTGGAGGCTGAGCAGACAGACATTTGCAAGTCGGCCACCAAGTGGTACAATCAAAAGAAGACCCTCAAGGAAAAGTACAAAAGACTGAAGCAAGAGCTCCATGACCAGAAAGATGCCCAGGTGAAAAAAGAATGTAGACACATTACTCAAGGCAGCAGAGGTACAGGCAGGGACTGAGTTTAAAGGAAGCACTTCAGGGTTAGCATGAGGACATGCTAAGTCATTAAGTCGAGGAGAGATGTTGGTACCATTCTATGACCCCTTTTTCCCTCCCAAAACATGACCATTACCTACCTCTTTTCATCATTTATCCCTCAAATGCCTTGGAAATTGATTAATTAATAGTTTTATAGTTGTCGAATTGCATTTAAATTTATTTAAGGGTTTTGTGTTAATAAATTAGGATTTTTGGGCAAAATAACTACAGGAAGTCCCAACAACCTGTAAATGGCTTATCGTTTGACATGTGGCATGACAGCCAGGCCATAGCGAAAGGTATGGGCGAAAAGTGGAATGTCCAAGCATGGACAAGCACCTATCCCGCAGCAGAAACAACCCTCCTACATGCGCGGTCAACGCCTGGTCAACTATGGCATGTTGGCGACAAAGGCAGCGACAGCACACAGTCACAGTTCAATCCAATTTTTAGTTGTTTCCTTGTTTTTTATGTGCGTAAGCTAGGATAGAAACATTTTGCATTTTTGTAAAAGTAGCAACAGCCGCCCATGGATGAACATCCATTTTCAAGGGATGTGAACCGTATGTAATTATAAGGCCGAACGTGGTTATATGTTAGTTTACCTTTTTACGTTTTTACGTTTCTTGTCGCTTCATGAACAGAGCTTTGATTTAATACAAACAAGACTGCATTATAATCTCCGTGCGTTGTTTTAATACTGTGATCATGGAATAACAATCTCGGTGTACCAAGAACGCGGACGGGCCCTGCGTACATGGTATACCGATATCATTTTAATTGCGTTTACATTGTTATTTTAATTACATTTTACAGTCAGAGCATTTGATTGATATTTGAAACTGATATATATGCACAGGGATTTAATTGATGTTTATATTCATGTGTTTATGAATGCGCTATTATATGTCTATGCATGCGCTTGAATAGACCATCATCTGGATCGTGAATCATATCCTGTAAGGGATTCGATCCAGGGTTGCTTTGTAAAGCACTGTTATGGACTGTATGCTTAAGATTTTTACTTTGCATGCTTGTAATAAATGTTCATGAATGTTGGGTACCATTAAACAGGGGTTTCATGTTTGGTGTCTCTGTAAGGGGACCGAAACCTTTAAATACAATGATACACAGCATGTTATGAGTTGAGTCTTAGCTGATAATGATACATAGTTTGATGCTTAGTTAAATATTTGATTGATAGTTTAATATTAGATCAAGTCACAACATTGTAATTAGGAAGAATAGGCTTAGATTAGATCCTTTATGTCTATATATTTTAGGCACACGCCTCTAAGTCTACGCACCCTGGTCGATAATAAATTTAGCCCAATCTAGCACCCTAGATAGGACACTACACCCCCATAACCAAGGACCCTGTTCAAGAGCCTTTATATGATATTCATGGTTATTCAAGAAAACTACAAAAAATCACTTAGAACAGAGCGGAAAAGAAAATCTATGGTCTAGGTTTTGTTCGACTAGTCTCTTAAAGCCAGAGTAGAGTGCAAAAACCCATTAAAGAAATAGATAATAACATTTTTAACAAAAATATAAGCCTACACAATTGAGACAACTTTAGTTACTGTAATTGTAGGGGTCTCCCCTGATTGTTCAATGATAAAAGATGAGTTAGAGAGGGATTTTTGAGTAGGATTGAAGATTCCCCCCTTCGCAACATTGCTGAAAGGTTTCTTTTGTGATGAGCCTGCAACCCTCAGACCCATTCTGGCTTGGCTCGAGGCTTGGTATGTTTACGCCTTAAAAGTAGTTTTTCCACAAGAACCCCCTAAGAGACTCGTGGAGAGTAGGACAATGGCGTCCCTTCCAATGTCTAGAGTGTGGATGGTAGATTCGAACGATAGCTCGCAATGACCATACACTAGTTCAAACTTGATAGACGGAATGCCTAGAGCTATGGAAGCTTGAAGCTTTGTATCTAATATGATGGAGCTATAATTCACTAAGAGCCAAATATTGACCCCATTTAGTGATTTCACAAAAATGAAAAAAACCTCAGGATAACTGGATAGTTGGTACTTGTGTTCGATGCAACAAGAAACAAGTGAGGAACCAAAAGTGCTTCGAGTAGGGGAGAGAATAAAAACAATAGTTGAAGCCCATCCCGAGGGCCATGCATAGTGCTAAGGGAGGAATGGGAGATTCAATGAACATGTGATGTCTATCGAGGAGCTTGTGAGAAAATTTCAGTAACAGGCAACAATGCGGTGACTAGGGTTCCTCTATGTGGCGCCATAGTTCCTCTTGTTCTTATTATCTTGTTCATACACATTAAAAAGGCACTTTATTTAATATTGGATAATAACTACATAATTGACTAATTTCAAATCACAAATGCACTTAGTATTTGGGAATATCAAATAAAATGAGCCCACATAGAGATAGTAGTGCAAACAATTAATTGCCCACCCATATTTCATACTCGATATAAACGTAAGCCAAAATTTTCATGTCCCAAACTTTAATAAGCCAAAACGCTAATTAATTGATTAATTTGTAGTGTGCAGGAATGTATCTGGAGGTATGGAACATTATGAAAGAAAATTTTTGTTCCTTGCTTCGCACACCCATTTTCTCACACAACACTTCTTCATCACACACATTAATAAGCCAAAACCTCCAATTAATTGATTAATATGTAGTGTTATGTAGAAGGGATATGAGTGGAAGAAGTGTGTGGAGGATGAATGTATGTGGAGGTATGAACATTGCGAATAAAAGTTTATGTTCCTTTTTCCAAACATTCATTCTCCCGCACAACACTTCTTCCTCTAATGCATTAAAAAGAAACTTCATCTAATATTGGATAATAACTATTTAACTGATAAATATGAAATCACAAATGCACTTAGCATTTAGAAGCTCAAATAATACGAGCTCACTTCGACATAGTAGTGAGGACTTTTAATCGCCCACCCTTATTTCGCACCCGATATATACATAAGCCAAACTTTTCATATCCCAAATTTTAATAAGTCAAAACCACTATTTAATTGATTAATATCTAGTACTATGTGATAGGGAGGTGTGCAGAAGAAATGCGTGAAGGGGGGGAGTTTCTGTTCATTGTTCTGAACACCAATTCTCACAAAGACACTTCATTTAATATTGGATAACTATTTAATTGAAAATTTTCAAATCACAATCGCATGTAGTATTCAAGAAGCTTAAATAAAATGAGCCCACATTAACATAGTAGTAGGATCAATTAATCACCCACCCTTATTTCACACTTGATATACACTTAACCCAAAATTTTCATGCCCCAAGCCAAAAGCGATAATTAATTGATTAGTAATGAGTGTGCAGGAATGTATTTGAAGATACAGAACATAGCAGAAGAAAGTAGTATTTGGGAATCGTGAATACCAAGGTTCACCCTTTGTACTTTGATACCATTTTTTAAATGATCAAAGCCGTCGAACATAATTTTGAAAATTGCACATCGTATCATGAGTAAAGTAGTTTTTCCACAACTCCTTTGCATCTCGATATCAAATAAAACGAGACCAAGTCGACATAACCTGATTTACATGTAAACGAAACTTTTCATGCTCCAAACTTTAATAAGAAAAATCGCTAATTAATTGATTAATATGTAGTGTTGTGTGGGAAGGAGGTGAGAGGAGGGGAAATGTATGCAGAGGTATGAAACATTCCAGAAGAAAGTTACCCATTCTCCTGCACAACACTTCTTCCTCATATGCATTAAAAACACACTTCATTTAATATTGGATAATAACAATTAAATTGACAAAGTGAAATCACAAATGCACTTAATATTTGAGAATCTCAAATAAAACTAGCCCACATTGACATAATAGTGGGGACAATTAATTGCTGACCCTTATTTCACACCCGATATACACGTAGCGAAAATTTGTCATGCCCCAAACATTAGTAAGCCAAAAATGATAATTGATTGATTAATACGTAGTGTTGTGTTGGACAAAAGTTTGCGGGAATATATGAGGAGATACATAACATTGTGGAAATAAGTTTTTGTTTCTTGCTTCACACACCGTATCTCTCGCACAATGCTTCTTCCCCACATGCATTAAAAAGACACTTCAATTAATATTCGATAATATGTATTTAATTCAAAAATGTGAGATCAGAAATGCACATAGTATTCAAGAACCATGAATACTAAGATTTGTTGTTTCTACTTTGGTACAGTTTTTGAATGACCAAAGTTGTTGAACATAGTTTTGAAAACTGCATATCATATCATTGGCAAATCAATTTTGCCACAACTAAAGTTTTTTTTCCCTGCTCCACACATTTGTTCTCCGGCACAACACTTTTTCCTCACACACATTAAAAAGACACTTGATTTAATATTAGATATAAGTATTTAATTCACAAATGAGGAATTCTACCGTGATAAAGTTTTTAAATGAATAGGAGGGCTCGTGCAAAAAAAACCTAAAAAAGAACACTTGAATATTGAACAAAAATGTAGTCAAAGTAAAACATTAGCTAGTAATTATACAAGTTATTGGAGTAAATGCTAATAAGCACTCTTATGAAGTCATGATTATGCATACGTGATTGAATTGCATACACGCAATTGTAGTTGATCCAAGAATCTTGAAAATGATTCAACATGGATGATTGACTGAGTTGTAAAGGGATTTCGAGTGGTCTCACCATGCATGCGTGTTTTGACGACACTAAAAATGTTGTTATAAGGGTCGTAGCCTATTTCCTCACCTTTTTATTCATCCTCATAAATAACACACACAAATCCCTTCAACCTTCTTTCATTGGAAACAAATATTTTATTATTTTTCGAAATAAAATAAAAGGGGGGCCAACGTGTCGGTTCATTAAATATTTATGAATTTCTATTATACTGACCATGGCTTTCCAAATTTTAGTCAACTTTGTGCCAACAACAAAGATATATTTATGTTAGTTGCAACTATCAACAATCTCATATCCTATATGGTGGATCGAATTAAGACATATATGAGGTGTGAAAATGCTTGATTAAACAAGGTTCTTGTTATTTCTCATTTTCGTGTGTCTAAAATGTCCAAACGTTGTCTTTGAATTGGAATTTCACCAAAAAAAAAAATTGGATTTCTTACTGCGAGAGAAAATGTGTGTAGATAAAATTTGATTGAAGTTAGAAGAGGGAGAGGGACCCCGCACTCGATATCAACCACTGACTATGGTTGAATAATCACAACTGTCAAACATAGTTTTAAAAATCATGCATCGGATCATCCATAAAGCCGTTTTTCCAAAGCTCTTTTGCATCCCGATATCAAATAAGATGAGCCGACGTTGACATAGTAGTGCTGATAGTTAGCCGCAAGGGTTAGCTCAGTCGGTCAAGACGGGGCCTCGCCAGATGGGAGGTCACAGGATCAATTCCCGAAAGCTCTTGGGGTCAAGTCTTGCAGTAGGCCGAGGGGCGTCAGCCCAGATTTTTCCAGTGGACGTAGCACCACCTGTTGACTGAAGGTGTCCGTGAACCATGCACAAAAAAAATAAAAAAAATAAAAATCATGTAAACCAAAATTTTCATGCCCCAAACTTTAATAAGACAAAATCACTAATTAATTGATTAATATGTAATGTTGCGCGGGAGGGAGGTGTGCGAAAGAAGTGTGAGGAGAATAAATTTATGCAGAGGTAAAAACATTGCAGATGAAAGCTTTTGTTCTTTGTTCCAAACACCCATTCTCCCACATAACACTTCTTCCTCATACACATTAAAAAGACACTTCATTTGATATTGGATAATGACTATTTAATTGACAAAGGTGAAATAAAAAAATGCACTTAATATTCAGGGAACTCAAATAAAAAGAGCCCATGTAGATAATGCATCTGATATACATGTAACCTAAAATTTTCATGCCCCAAAATTTAAGAAGCCAAAAACACTAATTAATTGATTAATATGTAGTGTTCTGCATGAGGGAGGTGTGCGGAAATGTACGTAGAGGTACAAAACATTGCAGAAGAAAGTTTTTGTTCTTGCTCCGCAAACTCATTCTCCCACACAACGCTTCTTCCTCACATGCATTAAAAAGACACTTAATTTAATATTGGATAATGAGTATTTAATTCACAAGTGTGAAACCACAAATGCACATAGTATTAGGGAACCATGAATACCAAAATTCAATGTTTCTAGTTTTTAAATGACCAAAGTCATCGAACATAGTTTTGAAATCTGTACTAGAAATAGTTAATCTCCCACCCTTATTTCGCACTCGATATACACATAAACCAAAAAATTCATGCCCCAAACCGTTGAAAAATGTGCAACAAGAAATGTTAAATTTAGAATGTGCTAAAAATAGACCTGGTAAAAATAGCATGTCTAAAAATAACAGTTTGTTCAGTGAGGTCATTGGCCACATTGGGTGACAGGTGAAATTGCTAAAAATACAAAGTTCTAAAAATAGCATTTCTGGGTCCCTTCCTATTTATAGCAGTCCCTAGTCTATCTACAGGAAGTAAAATTAATTTTGGTCTTAACAGCAGTTGGAAATATTAATTAATTAATTCAGTTGAGTTAATTACTTAAGGAAATTCGAATTTGAAGTCTTTGTGAGCATGCACATGAGTTGTCCCACTGATTGAGGAATTTATCCTTAATTTCCTCCAGTGATTGAGGGAATAAGTATGAGTTCTATAATGAGAGAATCAATTGACTTAGTTCTAACTAGTCAAGTCCAGTTAGATTATTTTAACAAGTTGTTAAAATAATAAAATATAGTTTGTTAGTGCTTGCATGCATGTGACAACTATTATTTTAGATAACTGAGGATTCACTCATGGATAACTGTTGCATGTCAGTTTTGTCAGAGACCCAGTTGAGATCAGATGAGGGACAATGTACTATCAGATGCTTGGATATTTCTAGTAAGTATTCCTTGCATGGAGAAGGATCTATTTCCAAGAGAAATACTTAATATAGGAGATTGGAGGACTTGTGGCCTATATATTGAGGCCTAGGTAGTCTATGATCTTCATCTTCTGATTATAGAGAGACTAGGATAGCTATTGAGCTGATTATTTTAGTATGTTGTTGAGGATCTCCACTTGATTGATAATACAGAGTTGGGGTTTTACGCTGGTGCTTTCCCCTGGATATGTCTTGTGTTATGTGTGATTATTTCTCTTTATCAGTTATGCATGTTTCTACTTTATGTTGCTCATGAATTTGATTATGCTTCTGCTTAATGTTTTGTAGAAGTAGGACAAGTATTATGCTTTAGGACATTGCATATATCGGTTTGTTCTATAGGTGAAATTTCTACATGGTATTAGAGACCAGGTGATTAAGCAAGAATAATATACTAGCATGAGAAATTCGAAGTTTATTATTCAGGATATAGATCTCAAGTTCTTATCACATCTATTTCATCGATGGCGTTCTATGGTTTGAGGCTTGAGTATGCCCTTGATGGCATCTCAAACTATATAGCTTGGAAGGATTGCATGGAGGCAGTTTTGGAAGATAATGGTCTTAAGGATTCATTGATCAAGAAATCCCTAAGCCTATTGACAAGGACTGAGCAGGTGAATGGAGGAGTGTGTGGCTAGAGCTAGGATAATTCTCTTGGAGGGAGTGCGAGATCACATTGTCTCGAGCCTCCATGGGAAGGAGACTCCGCATGCAATGTGGAAAACATTGAAAGATTTATATCCGAATAGCAGTGATCAGAGGAAGCTGGAATTGAAGGACAAACTTCAAAATATCAAGTGTGAAAGGGATGAGACGATCTCTATGTATCTGACCAAGCTTATCACATGCAGGGATGAGCTTGCAAGTGTAGGGGTCCTGACATCGGATGAGGATATGGTGAGTCTAGCACTCCTTGGCCTTCCTAAGAGCTGGCATAGCTACCAAGACTCGGTGAATGGAAGGGAGAAATTACCAAATTGGGAACGACTATGGTTGGATTTGATGCAGGAGGAGATTACACGGAGCACCAGAGGTAGTTCTTCGTCCATGCATGATGAGGAGAATTGTGCCTTAGAGAGTAAGGCAAAGAAGGGGAAGGAGAAGGTTTCTCTTTTCGAATCAAGTTCTTCTAATGATGGGAAGAAGGTTGACAAATCGAAAGTGCGATGCTTTCATTGTCATGAGGTGGGCCCTTATGCTGCAAATTGTCCATGGAGGAAATCCAAGAAGGGATCCGAGGAAGGATCTAAAGGTGAGGCACTTGCTTCACAGTTTGAGTTGGATTTCACACTCTTTGCATGCATGGTTTTATCCATGGTGGGAAGTGGTTGGTTTCTTGACAGTGGAGCTTCTTTCCACATGGCAGACGAAAAGAGTTTGTTCGGTACTTTGGAGGAGAAAGATCTCCAAATACTCATAACGATGGGTAATGATGAGAAGTATAGTGTCTCAGGTGTAGGCACGGTTATTTTTCAGAGGGAGCATGGATCTCGCCTTACCTTGACCGAGTCAAGTATGTACTAGGACTGAAGAGAAACTTGGTTTCGATTGCAATGTTGGAAGACAGAGGCTATGATGTAGTCTTCAGTAAGGGAAAGGTTTTCCTTAGACACATCATCACTAGACAGGTGAAGCAGATTGGTTCACGGGTCAAGAACCTGTATGCACTTGAGGTACAAGATGCATGCAAAGCCTTGAGCAGCAAGGCAACTGATGGAGACTTGGTGGTTGAGAGGGAGGGTATATTACCTCTCAACATGCAGAGCCAGAAGAAGCCTCAGATGATTGTGGAGGAGCCACGATTGGTGCAACAGCTTCAGGAGGTTGTGGAGCAGCCACAAAAGGGGAAGTTGAGTGGAGATCGAGTATAGACATATACTCATGCAGAGACCTCCAGTAGGGGGAAACATCGAGCTAGGTGGGCTGAGGGATCACATGTAGCCATACCTCCAGGTAGGAGGTGGGGCGATATAGAGTGATCGTCCCAAGGATGAGGGGCAGGATCCTTAAGGTACCTAACCTATTAGACGAGACCTTGCTACAGGAGCCCCGATGTGGAGTAGCAGGAACTGACTGATTGGGTAGAGATAGATACAGATGGAGCGACAGAGAGAGCGACAGTGCAGGGAATCCTAGGAAAACACATAGCTAGTAGGCTGCAACAATGCGAGAGGCACAAGTGTTTTGCACAGTGCTGGGTGGCACAAAGAGGTGTGCAATGGTGCAAGATGCATGGAGATGTTGTAGTAGCGCAGATGTCAGAGAGGAAGCACTTGTCAGCAATAGGTAGAGCTTTAGCATCAGAGTATGTTCCTAGCCCAACAAAGTGATCAGTTGGGAGTGTTTTTGTTCCAAGTGTTGTTGGAGCAAGTGGACTTGGTAGATGCGTTGCATGCAGAACATTCCAGAGTTACAGGATTGGATTTGAGAGAAAGCCTTTCTCGTTGAGAGGGAGTGTTGAAAAATGTGTAACAAGAAATGTTAAATTTAGAATGTGCTAAAAAGAGACCTGCTAAAAATAGCATTTCTAAAAATAGCAGTTTGGCCAGTGAGGTCATTGGCCACATTGGGTGAGAGGTGAAACTGCTAAAAATAGAAAGTTCTAAAAATAACATTTATGGGTCCCTTCTTATTTATAGCAGTCCCTAGTCTATCTATAGGAAGTAAAATTAATTTTGGTCTTAACAACAATGGGAAATAATAATTAATTAATTCAGTTGAGTTAATTACTTAAGGAAATTCGAATTTGAAGTCTTTGTGAGCATGCACATGAGTTGTCCCACTAATTGAGGAATTTATCCTTAATTTCCTCCACTGATAGAGGGAATAAGTAGGAGTTATATAATGAGAGAATCAATTGACTTAGTTCTAACTAGTCAAGTCCAGTTAGATTATTTTAACAAGTTAAAATAATAAAATATAGTTTGTTAATGCTTGCATGCATGTGACAACTACTATTTTAGATAACTGAGGATTCACTCATGGATAACTGTTGCATGTCAGTTCTGTCAGAGACCCAGTTAAGATCAGATGAGGGACAATGTACTATCAGATGCTTGGATATTTCTAGTAAGTATTCCTTGCATGGAGAAGGATCTATTTCCAAGAGAAATACTCAATCTAGGAGATTGGAGGACTTGTGGCCTATATATTGAGGCCTAGGTAGTCTATGATCTTCATCTTCTAATTAGAGAGAGCAGGATAGCTATTGAGTTGATTCTTTTTGTATGTTGTTGAGGATCTCCACTTGATTGATGATACAGAGTTGGGGTTTTATGCTGGTGCTTTCCCCTGGATATATCTTGTGTTATGTGTGATTGTTTCTCTTGATCATTTATGCATGTTTCTACTTGATGTTGCTCATGAATTTGATTATGCTACTGCTTAATGTTTTGTATAAGTAGAACAAGTATTATGCTTTAGGACATTGCATATATCGGTTTTTTCTACAGGTGAAATTTCTACACAAACTTTAATAAGACAAAACTGCTAATCAATTGATTAATATGTAGTGTCGAAAGTTGTGCGGAAGAAGTGTGAAAAGGGGAAATGCATGTAGAGATGAAAAATATTAAGAATGAAAGGTTTTGTTCCTTGCTCCACACACTTGTTCTCTCGCACAACACTTCTTTCTCACACACATTGAAAAGACACTTCATTTAATATTGGATACTAGGTTTCTTCTTAAAGTTAAAACAATCTCATGTTTGCGGATTAAAATTTCATCTGCACTACAATTCCCCCGCACATACACCCTCACCCTCTTCTACACGTCCTTCATTCCACACAGATTCACAACTCCATGCACCCGTTCTCCCACACAACTAAATTTATAAAAAAATAAAATGAAGAGGTAAATGCACTAGTAGCCCTTGTGTTAGTCTTAGTGTCAATGTCAGTGTCTAAGCACTCACTGATGAAACACCCCCCGCATACATAAAGGACTTACTTAGATCACTGTGTCAATGTAAGTGTTAGAGCACTCACTAATGGAATAACCAATTACAAAATTATACTTTTTTTAAAATGATTTGTCAAGAATTGACAAATACCAAAAATAAATAACCATCCACCAGAGGAAATATGTCACATCAAGGCTTACTTATCCAATGTAAAAGTAGAAATGGTATTTTCAGAAATTAGAAAAATATTTTTGAATTTATGGGAAAATAAAAATATTTACCATGTTCCCAAAACTTTGGTTAAAGTTATAAAAACTCGGAAAATTAGTTGAGAGTCGACAGACTTTGATCATGAGGCGAGTGCTATATTTCCTACTTATGATACCCCATCTCAACTCATCAACTCATTCACTATGTTGATATGGCAGCTTCTCTCTTTAATTATTCACCCTTGCATTTTTGAAAATAAAAACAATTGTTCTATAATAAATTAAGTACACATAATAAATGGTAATTTAACTCTGAAACAAAGATATCTCGAGAAAGGAAGGCATGTGCCGATGGAAGATGTTATGTAACTAGACTTTTTTTTTTCCGGGGAAAAAATCATAACTTTTTATTAAGAGCAATAAAAAGTATTACAAGCGATTGTATCATATGCCGACAAAGCTGGCTCATGAGTCTGCTGTTCTGCTCAACATTTAAGGAGCTGTTCTGTTGTTCTGTTGGACACAAAACCTGTACAAACCACCTCCCCACGAAGGTGCTGATACAACCATGTAGCACATATGCGAAAAACAAAACTTTGGGTCTCCTTCAACAGAAGGAAAACAACCCCATAATACAAAACAATATATATGTCTTATATCCATTGTCATATCCAAAAAAAGTGAGATAAAAGAGACTGTATACTGAGTTTTTTTTTAAAAGAGCTGCTACTGTAAACAAGAACTATATAAACATGCTAGAAAGTACCCAAATATACATATGCTATAGAATGCCGTTACAAAACTGCTGTCAAAAAAGAGCTGTAGGACAGAAAATCAAAAAATCTGTGCATAAGGGGGCAAATTTGATCTGACTGAATGCCCCTGTCTGATCTCTTCTATGTTCCAGTTGCCCATATCCTGTTGTACACCAGCTTTAGATAGCTGGTCTGCTTCCTCATTCTTGTCCCTGTAAATGTGGAAGATAGAAAAAGGATTAAAAGATGCCTTTAATAAGAAAATTTCTTCCACAATATTCCTCAATATCTGATTATGACAATATGCTTTTCTATTGACCCAATTTATAACATTTAGAGAGCCCCCAAAAATCTGAATCATGTTGATGTTTCTGTGAAGAAGCCAGCATAAAAAGTAACGAAGAGCTGATAATTTTGCATAGTTATTAGTGCCATAACCCAGTCCAACAGAAGCTTTTAGAGTGTGTTCCCGATTGATCTGTATGCATAGGCCTGCTCCAGCCCTGTTATTTTGTGAAGCCCCATCAAAATAGCCACAAGGGATGCCTTCCTGGATGATGATTTGGTTTTGTTTTTGCTTAGGATCCTTTTGCTCAGGAGGCGGTAAAGCAGAGTATATGGCTGCTATGTTAGTGGCAGTGACGAAAGTGGGAGTATCCTTGTCTTGAAAAATGCTTTTATTCCTGGCAAGCCATATTCCCCAACAGAATATGAGAGGCAGGTTTCTCAGGTTTCCTTCCGGGGAGTCTTGCCACCTTTTTCTCCAAGCTGACTCCAAAGAATCAAGACCCCAAATTGCCTTTATCTTAAGCAGCGCAGTGACCTCCCCCCAGATCTGTCTAGTGAAGGCACAAGTGATGAAAAGGTGGTTTATGGATTCATCATCAGACTTGCACAGTGTACATCTACCTGGCCCAGCTAAGTATCTAGCCTGTAGAATATCCCAAATTGGAGCCTTCCTTTTTAAGATACACCATATAAAAAGTTTAGCCTTTGCAGGACTTTTGAGTTTCCACAAGGCTTTGGCCCACCAATCCGGGATGCCCCAACCTTTCTTTCCCATCAAGAATAAATAACCATCTTTAGGCGAGTAATCCCCTGATTTACTTTGGGCCCAAATCAAACAGTCAGGTTCATCTTTTATCCTGACATTTGAACGTTGAATTTCCTTTATGAAAACCTCCCATTCAGCCTTCCACCTTACATGAATTCCCAAATCGACATCATCCTTCCAAGCCTGACCCCAGATAGCAGACTGTCCAACCTTCTCCACCTGATTTAGTGCTGTAATACCTTTACTGTCCAGATGTCTGAGCAGTCCAGGTGATAAAGCAAAATCTTCATTGCATCCAACCCATGGATCTCTGCCAATCCTGATATGTCTACCATCACCAACTTTCCAAGCTAAGCCTTGTTCAATCACGGAGAAGGCTTCCACCGTGGCCTTCCAAATGGTAGAAACGTTTTTTTTCTTCTTGTTTTGGCTCCGAATCCAATCCTCCAAAGGGATGGGGTCAATGTATTTCCTTTTTACTACTCTTGTCCATAAGTTTTCCATTGTTATTAACCTCCATCCGGATTTAGCAGCTAAAGAAAGGCTAAATTCTGGAAGTCTTTTAATGCCCCATCCTCCCCATTCTTTTGGTCTGGCCACTTTGTCCCAAGCTACCCAAGGCAACACTGAGGACTCCTTTGTGCCAGCCCATAGAAATCTACTGCAGATTTTCCGGATTTTCTCCATCACTCCTTTGGGAATCCATGTCAGGGCAGCCCAGTACACCGGAATAGCAAGAAGAACTGATTTGATAAGTGTCAGCCTCCCGGCTCTGGATAGCCACCTGTAGCTCCAGTGTGATATTCTAGCTTCTATTTTGGCTATGAGCCAGTTCCAATCCTCTTTTTTGTAACCAACAGGCTTTAACCAGAATCCCAAATATTTGAAAGGAGTATCCAGGGGCTGTATAGGGAAATGAAATAATGTAGCCAGACAGTTCCTTTCCCTTCTTTCAAATTCTGCCACACAAGCTTGGGACTTACCTGAGTTAATCTGCATTCCAGTAGCTTTAAGAAAAATATCAAAAATGCCTTTCAATTCCTTTAGTTCATCAGGGGAACCATTAGAGAAAATCAAAATATCATCAACAAAAAGGAGGTGTGTGATGAAGAGATTGATTGCTACCTCGATACCCTTTACCTTCTCCGTCCTTCTGGCTTTGTGAATTAGTCTGCTTAGGCCTTCTGCCACAAGTAGGAACAGTAGGGGTGATAAAGGGCATCCTTGCCTTAGTCCCCTTTGACTGTTGAAGAAGGGGGAGGTAGCACCATTAATCAGGACTGCAAAGCTGACATTTGTGATGCACCCCATGATCCAGCTTACAAAGGAATAGTTGAAGCCGAGGTGTGTGAGCAGCATCCGCAAATAGAGCCAACTGATCCGGTCATATGCTTTGGATAAATCAATTTTGAGCACAGCTCCCTTCTTTTTCTTCATCCTGATACTATGAATAACCTCCTGGGCTACTCCAATGGCTTCATGAATTTGTCTTCCTTCCAGGAAACCAAATTGTTCCATCGATATGTTTTGAGATAGAAAAGGAGCTATTCTGAGAGCAATAACCTTAGCAATAATCTTGTAAATGCAGTTGCACAAGGATATTGGCCTGAAGTCTTCGAAACTTTCTGGATCATCCTTCTTCAGGATAAGAGCTATAAAAGTCGAGTTGAAGGGTCTATAGACTGCCCCTTTCTGTCTCGACTCTTCGACTACTTCAGTTATTTTTGTTCCCAATTGATCAAAAAAATGGAGAAACAGCTCAATTGTCCAGCCATCAGGGCCTGGGCTCTTATCTTTACCCATGAGCTTCATAGCTGCTTCAACCTCCTCCTTTGATACCGGGGAAGAAAGATTTTCATTTTCATCTCCCTCAATGAACCTGGGAAAACTTTGCGCCGTTTGGAGGACTTCTGCAATTGTAGCCTCCCTAGAATCAGAGAAAATATTTTGAAAATGATTTTTCCCCAACCTAGAGAGCTCTGGAAAGGAATTGACCATCCTCCCTTCATTGTTTTTAAGTCGCCATATTGTATTTACAGCTTTCCTGCCTTTAGCAAAGTTATGAAAAAACTTAGTATTCTCATCCCCCGACTTTATCCAAACTGCCCTGCTTTTTATCCTCCATTCCTCTTCCTTATCCAGTAGGATTTTGTTTTGTTGCTTCTCCAAATGGAGAATTCTGTCTTTTGTAGACTGGGATGAATATCCATCTACTTCCATACTTTCCAACTGCTTCAGTGCCTCCCTAATTGTTCCCAGCTCCTCATTTTGCTTCATCTTTCTTTCTTTTGCCCAGGAGATTGTGGCTTTCTTCAGGTTTTTAAGATTCTCCATGAACAAAAAACTCTTATCCTCCTCAGAATTAGATGCAGGGTGACTCCAGGTAGTATTAAACAGATTGCAGAAAGAAGGGTCCTGAAGCCAAGCAGGATTGAACTTGAAAGGGGCTGGAGGCTTGGAGGGAGGGAGGAAGAGGTCTAGAAAAACAAGAAAATGGTCCGAGTTTCCTCTTACCTCAACCCATTGTTTGATCAAGGGAATTTTTGCTAGCAGGGGATCAGCTATCAGAAATCGATCAAGTCTCTTGGCAATTCGATCTTCACCCGTTCTTCAATTTCTCCAAGATGGCTTTATTTTTATCGGAGAGGGATCAGTGAAGTTGTTATCCGATAAGAGGTTAAGGAAGAAATCTGAGAGAGGGTCTTCTCTGGCAGTTGGTCCCCAAGCTTCAGCTCTGCCTATGGAGAAATTTAAGTCACCACCCAGGAGCAGGAAAGGGTTCTTCATCACCGATTTCATCATCAGATTTTCCCAAAAAGACTCCCTTTCCTGACAGGGCCCATAGACATTTACCAAGGTAATTGGGAAGGAGAAGTCTGGGGAGGAAACTTCCATTCCCATTACAGTTTTCATAGCCCATTGATTTAAAATTTTAATCCGACCTTCTTTGATTCCAATGGCTATACCACCCGAGTGACCAGAAGAATCAACAACAGTAAAAATCCAACCTGGTAAAAGGGATTTTAGAGTGGCCTCAATCTCTACTGCCTTCCCCAAAGTTTCTTGCAAGAAAATAACGTCTAGATTGGAATTGGTTATCCATTCTTTTAATGCTAGTTTTTTAGGTTTGCTGGCCAAACCTCTACAATTCCAGGATGTCAAGATCATTTTATTACATTCTCAGGGGGATGGGCTGCTCTAAGAACCCCCGGAAGTGAGTATTGTTTGCCATCTGCAACGTCAAGCTTGGCTTTAATCTTTGCTTTGGACATATCCGACTTCCTACCTCGCTTATTTTTGGGGAAACTCTGAACAGAGGTTTGTCCCAATCCGCCTACAGTCCCTGGGTCACTAATTTTCCCTCCCAAAGATCTCAAATTATAGGGGCAAGGAGATCTGGAGGCTGAAAGTGCAAGGGGGGGCCAGTGGTCTTCACGATTAATATCCAAAGCTGGTAAAGCGTCAGCAATAATATCTATGGAAGGGGATACAAAGTTATTTTCCATAGTTTCATCAACATTTTGTTCGTGTACATTACAGATATGTTGCAAAACAGAATCGTTTTCCATGAATTCATCAACATTGTGTTCATATGTTTTACAGGTATGTGATGTAGCATGCGAGGAAACAGATACATGTTCAGGCAATAAATGAGTAGAAGGAAAGGTCCTTGACATACCCTTTTCTTCGTCTTCACAATGATCTTGAATTGCCGGGACTGTCTTGACATGTTCCTCCGCGATCACCGAATCTCTGGCCGGTTCCTCCACTTGCGCTGTCGAAACATTTGTATCTTCCTGATTTTCCTCTTGATTCGGAACAGTTGCATCCACTGGGACTTTAACAGTTTCCTCTTCCTCCATATCCGCTACCCCACGTGCCTCCGGAATTTCGTTCTCCATGGGTGGTCAGGGTCTTGGACAATTCCTCTGTTCGCTGAAGCACGCCAGAGGTGTCGCCTCCTTCGCATCAGTGGGCAACCTTTAGCCAAATGCCCATACTCATGACAGAGATGGCATCGGAACGAAAGATATTCATAATCTAAAATCTGCTCAAAAATGTAATCCTTGTATTGAAGATTAATCGTTTTTGCCAAGCCTCTACTTGGGTTAAGGGTGGCCAGAATACGTGCTATGGTTCGGTCCTTTGTGTGCAGGAATGACATATCTGCCTCCAGGAATACTCCCAATCTATTGCCAATGGTTTTAAACACTTCCTCCGTCCACAGGAAGGAAGGCAAACCCGGAACACGAATCCATACAGGAAATTCGTCAGTTCTCTCCTTGAATGCATCAAACATGGGTGTCCATTTCTTTAGCAGAATGGGGATGTTCCCTATATGCCAGTTGCGCTGAAAGACCCATTCTGCCGAAGCTTGATCTACAAAACATAGCTTAAACCATCCCTTCCCTAGAATTTGAGCTTCAAACTGAAGCGGTCTATCCGAAACAAAGCAGGATTCTCCCCACACTTGTATAAATTCAGAGGAAAATTTCTTACCTTGAGCTCTACCCACCAATGTACATTCCACGACTGCTAGGGCTTCTTCAATTGACACTTCCATTCCTAGGACTAAATTGCCCTCTAGCTCCTGAGATCCAATGGGTCTTTAAGACTTCCTCTTCGCCCCTTTGAATCCTAGTTCTTCCTCCTGTGTACCATTTCCTTTACGGCCTGCGATCCTTTCTGAGTTTGTCAGCGAAATGCCCCCATTCGTTGTTATCTCCTGCTGAGGCGTATTCTGGTTCGCCAAGACTGCTTCCACGTTCCCAGAGGAGGACTGGCCCTTTGCCGGTCCATCTGAAGTTTCCCGCACCTCGGCTGGTAGTTCTCCGGGGCCCTGATCAAACGGCCCTTCTAGGGTTTGGGGCTCCCTTGGCAACGAAACCCTTGTTATCGGGGGAAGCCCCTCAGAGATCCTTACAGGACTGTTACTAACTGCGAGCCCTAGATTTTGAAGGTCTTCAAAACCCTTAGACAACTGAAAACGCGGGATGGCTTTTTTACCTTGTGTGTTCACGGGAAGACCTTCTTCTGCTGCTCCACGGGGAAACGAAACGCTGTCACACTGCTTGGAGCCATCTACTATGCTTGACTGTAGTTCCACATTGCTCGCATCCTTGCCCACTAAAGGAAACAGGGGGGTATCGTTTAGGTTTATCTCTCCCAGCCTCGACAGGTCGTATGCCCCAAAATAATGCTCCACAGCCTGAGCGTTTGTTTCTTTCCCCCACATGGACAAAATATCCTCCAAAGCTGGGTCCAAGTCGACTAAATCTACGGGGTTAACCATAGTTACCAAGTAGCAGTTGCTGATCAAAATGCGAAGACCTTCACGGTTTCTGTTGGGAGTAACGAAAACCGCTGCGAATGTTCAAACTGTAATAAAACCGATGAAGTGGTATATCCGGATAAAGACAACAAAACTCCTCCGTCGCGATGTATAACCTCCAGCTGTCAGTCAAACCTCGACCCCGCGCCGACACCTGTTCTGAAACCCTCTGACCAAAACGACTAACCGTGGCCCTTGCGGGTTTCCACGCAGCTTCCAGGCTCCGAAACCCTAGCCACCTCCATCGCCAAGCTCCTGCCCTGCAACCTTCAAGTTACTTTCTCATGGTTCAAGTTCTGAAATTTTTGCCTATTCAATTTGATTCATTACGTGAAAATGTTATCCAATTTACAGTAGAACCATCAATTTATGTAACTAGACTTACATTTAGATATTAAACCATTTCAAAGGTTTTTGGTGTATAGAATAATATTTATTGTGTAATGCACTTATCAAAATCCTGATTCTTAATCACAGAAGAAAGTGCGTTCATCCCAATGGGGACTGGGATTGGGCTTCCATGAACGGTAATGTCAAAAAGGTACCTGCAAAGAAAAACAAGAAACTACATCCAAGAATTATCTTAGTTCATGATAACATATTGAACAAACTTGAATAATTAAACACTAGTAAATAGAAAAAAGAATGTTCAAAGATTTAGGAACACTCATAATATACGAAAACATAGACCGTGATTGTTTGACTGTCATTTGTCTTCAAATTCACAATTTCTTGAAGGAATTTCTTTAGTTTAACTTAAATGAAAAATTTCATTGGAGGGACAATAATCTATTGTTTGACACATTCATTGAATATATCCTCCTCAATTTCCCTAGCCTCTTCTTGTAGTTGTGCAGCCAAGACAAGCTTATATTCATTAACACTAACCAAATTAATTAGCCATTTGCTAATTTCCTTTGTAGTAAAACTAGTTATATTATCGAACTCTGTTTTCTTTGACTATTTTGGCTTCTCCAATTCAGCCATTACTGTGTTTTTCAAAATTAATCCAGAGTCACAGTGATGCGCGAACCGTTTAGATCCCCGAACAATTTCTATTGCCTTGACATAGGCATCAACTCTTCTACTCTCTATATTTTCACATTCAGAAATAATGTCCTCTAGTGTTTTGGTTCTCTTAGACCATCCAACTTTGACCTGTGTCATTCGATTAACATCTAAGAGTCTTTGTTTTTCTTTCTTTAAATTAGAAAGTAATTCGATCTTTTAAGTAAAAATAAGTAATTGTCTACAAAATATTTGTCTCCCTCAAGATCGCTTTAACCCACTCGATAAATGACTTAATTCTATGTACTAAATGCACAGATCAAAGGTTACTTTCCATACATATTCAATAATTTCAAATATTTTAAATATATTACTGATATACGATTTCACTACATTAAGGAGGTTGACTAGTTTATAAAACCTATGGGGTGTACGGGGGGTAGAAATTTCTAATGGTAGTGCACATATTGCCAGTAGTGTCATTAACAAAGGATATGGATTTAGAGCATCTTCTAGCTCTTCCATTCTTTATTTCAATCTCAGATTTTCTACCTCCTGTTCGTTAATAGACTGTGCAAGTACGTCATTGGTAGCTTGATGTAATTACATGAGCCTGTGGTTCCAACCCAAACACATCAACATCAATTTATGCTCAATTAATAACCTTTACTTTTTCAATTCTCAAATTTTTACTGCCTTTGTCATAGTTTTCATTTTGGAATGTGATAGGGTGGTCATCAAAAGTAGTGACTTCTTCGGCAATTTGCTCCATTATTTTTTGATTTTCTACTAAACAAGCACTAAACCAATCAGGTGGTATAACACAATCAACTTCTACGTCCATATCTTCTTCAATGCTTCATGTTTTGGGGGGACTTTTGGATTTGGGTGATTCAACCACTTGTGCTCTTTTTGGAGTGAATCTCCGAGGAGGGTCTTCATCATGTCCATCACCTAATAGCCCACCATGAACCAATTTTCCCCTTGCACTAGCTTTTCTCTTCCTTTGACTGGAATATTAACTCTAACCATTACCAGGTATGTAAGATTGAGATTGTTGTGTAGCGTTTGTGCCTTCTTTATTGTATTTTCCTCCCATGCTGACATTGGCTTCTTCATCAATTTCTTCAGTATCTTTTAGCAACTCTTGATTTTTTGTTGGGGCACTATGAATCTCCTCACTTTTCTCTCTAACTCTTGGAAACAAGTTCATGTATATAACAATATATAGGTGTGTGCTAAATAGACCTTTTGGATCAAATGCTTCAAGGGCTTTAGTTTCACTTAAGTTAAAAGAATCTAAAGACTTTACAAGCTTCATAATGTGAGCCACATTCTTCACAATGGCCGCTCTAATAGTAAACAACAAAGAAATGAATTGTTTTTTCTTTTTGCGTTCAAATATAACTAGCTAGTCAAGGTGTTTCTTGAAAAATTCAACAACAAAAAACCCATCTCTAGCCAATTTTGGCAACATCAATGGCTTATCTTCAAATCCATAAATTTGAATTACCATATTAATTTCTTTTTCTCAATGCACCCCTTTGCCCCATAGGAAAACTTGGGCTTGTGTAGATATTCGATGGGGCTCTTGTCTATTTAAAGAGGATGGAGGGTCATTTGTAGGGTAACCGTTCATGAGAGAAGCTTATCTAAATTTTCATTCTTTTATTAATAAACTTCCTGAAGTGGCCGCGTTGGCTCAGGCCGTGGACTATTTCCCTCTTTGAGGGTTTTAACCACGTCAAGGATATTGGTGTATTGATGTGTGATCTGTTTGTGAGCAGTGTCCTTTGCTGTTCTGTCTGAGGAACTTACCTTGTAAATTCCTACATGGTATCAGAGCCAAGTTGAGGGCCACATCCGTTGGTGATCCAAATCTGAAGCCAGTAGAACTGCATCCATTTTCCATTTCCTAGATCTATTGTTTCTGACTACTTTCGGGCTGAGAGGACCATTCTATTGTGTTAGGAGCATCTATTATAGTGAGGAACCCCTTTTGTTTCACGCGAAAAGGTTTCCGGTAGCCCTAGCTAGGTCATTTTTAAGATCTGGAGGTATACAATGTTTATTTGAAGTTTTTAGTTATTTTCTCTTTGTTTATTTTGGTTTATTTAGCTATTTGTTTTTATTATTTCTTACTGAATCTATTACTTTCATTTATGTGTATGCTCTTTTCCCCGCGACTCTGTGCGATCTGGGCAAATCAGAAACAAAAAGGAAGGATTTCCAGCTAAAGCTAACTTGAAGCCGTAAGGTTTGTTTTTTTGTATGTTTGTTTTGAGTTTTTTGGTTTTTGTTTTGCAGGAAAAAAAGAGCTTTCTGAAGTAAGCACGCACCCCAAAGCTTCAATTACTAGAAAAAAAAAAAAAAACTTCCTCTTTTGCAAAAATTACCAACCTTTTAAACTAGCTCACTTGGTCCAAAGTTACTTTATGAGAATAGAGGTCTTGAGTTCAAGTCTTTCTATTTGTTGAGCTAATTAGATTAAGTTTGGAAAGGGGGTGGAAATTTTTTTTTTTTTAAATATAAAATTATCAATCATTTCCGCACATTCTCATACTTCTTCAGCATCTTCAACAACTTTTCTTCAAAAATCCATAACTTCTTCATCCGGAAGTCGTTTTCAGAGCCATATTTTTTAAATTAGCCTAATTTTTCGAGATCTTTCCATTTCAACACTTAGTTTCAATATCTATAGCTTCAATTTATGTTAAAATGGAAATTTCATGCCAAGTTATTCTTGACAGCACCAACTACTTCCAATGGTGGTCCTACATTGTGGATTTACGTAGAAGTAAATATCTTTACAGAATAGCCTCAGGCCAAGAAACCAAACTGAAAGATGAAGATAAGGCAACCAAATGGGAAAATAGGCAAGATCAAGCACGTGGGTTGATAGGGACGTCTATTTCTCCAGACCTTAGATTCCATATTGCAGAACTCGATACTCCTAATGAAGCAATGAAACATATCACTAAAGTTTTTGGAATTAAAAATGAACTTAGAGCCCATCAACTAAAAAATGAGTTGCTTACATTGGACCCCAATAGTTTTTCTTCCATTGAAGATTTTCTATCCAAGTTCAAGACCCTTAGACTTCTCTTGGAAGGCGTTAAGGTTAAGAAAGGAGATGGTAACCTTATCTATTCCATTCTTACTAAGTTGGGACCAGCCTATTTTGTGTTTGTTTCCACCTTCCATTCTACAAGAGAAGCCTTCATTTCTCAATGACAAGACTACAAGTCCCCTTCTTTGATTCCTTTTGTGATTCTTTAATAAGAGAACAAGAAAAACTCTTACACTTTGGTCTTCTTAATTTTGGAAACTCTTCTAAGAAAGCCTTAGTTGCCTAGTAGCAACCAAATTCAATCAATCCTAAGAAGCCATATCCTAAAAAGAATGGTCCTAAACCAAACAAGGGTCCTAAGCAATTTCGGCCTCAAAATGAAAAATCATTTCAACAAAATGATAAGGCAAATAAAAACAAAGGGAAGAAGACTGATAGACATTGCAACTTTTGTAATTGAGATGGCCACTTAGAATCCAAATGCTTCAAGAAAATGGAAGCCTTGGAGGCAGCAATGAAGAAGCATAACATCCATTTGGAGCACTCTTCAACTTCAACTTCATCTTTAGGAATAACACTTTCTGCATGTGGTTGTCAAACATCTCGGTCTGTATATGCACTAAATGTATATTCTTCTTCTAATTCTCATGAGTGGCTCATTGATTCTGGAGCTTCTTATCACATGGCCAAAAACAAAGCCATGTTATCTTCTTTAAATGATTGTAACACCAAAAATATATATGTTGGTGATGATAGATCTCTTAGTGTTGTAGGGACTGGAAATGTTCATATAGACAATGGTCAATTTAATGATATTATGTGTTCCAACCTTATCCCGCAACCTTCTATCTGTATATCAGATAACTCATTCAGGTGAAGGTAAAATCGTTGAATTTTCACCTCACGATGTTGTAATTAAGGACCTAAGAGATCCTAGACAGGTTTTAGCTATTGGCATTGTTGATGATTCTACAAGGTTGTATAAGTTTAACAACTTTGGGTCATCGAATCTTCCTTCGGTATTTGTTGCTCATAATGATGAAGTGAGCAAACTTTGGCATGAGCGATTTGGTCACTTAAACTATTGCTCCCTTAAAAATCTATGTAAAGAAAATATGGTGACAGGTCTTCCAATGGTATCTTGCAGAGATGGTGTTTGTTTTGGATGTTTATTCGGAAGACATCATCAGGATAGTTTTGAAAAACATGCCTCTTGGCATGCCTCAACCCCTTTACAGCTTGTGCATAGTGATTTATGTGGTCCACTTCCTGTTGTTTCATTCTCTGGCTACAAGTATTTCTTAACTTTCATTGATGATTTCTCCAGACACACTTGGGTATACTTATTAAAACTCAAGAGTGAAGTATTTAACATGTTCTTGGCCTTTAAGGCCTTTGTTGAAAAACAATCTGGACATAAAATTCTTAAGCTAAGATGTGATAATGGTGGAGAATATGTTAATAACAAATTCATCAACTTTTGCACTGAGAATGGAATTCAAATGCAACACACTGTTCCATATACTCCTCAACAAAATGGTGTAGCTGAAAGGAAGAATCGTACCTTAAAGGAAATGGCTAATTGTATGCTTCAATCTAAAGGACTTAGTCTTAATTTTTGGGTAGAAGCAATTAGCTGTACAAATTACATAATAAATCAGACTCCTACTAAGGTTTTAAAGAATATCACTCTAGAAGATGCATGGAGCTCAATTAAACTAGATGTAAGTCAGTTTCATGTTTTTGGAAGTGAAGCATGGACCCATATTCTAGATGAGAAACATAAAGCTTTAGAACCTAAGAGTGAAAAATGTATTTTTGTTGGATATTCTGAAGATGTCAAAGGATATAGACTTATTCCACTTTAAGTCCAAAAATGTTATCATTAGAAGAGATGTAAAGTTTGCTGAAAATATATCAGCCTACGAGCCTAGTTCGGCGGATGTGCCACCTCTCTCTATCTCTTCTACTTTTGAAAATATTTCTTCTTCAGATGATAAAAGCGAGGATGACAATCCTCCCCCACCTTCTCAGGATCCTCCTTCAGCTCCCTAGCTTCCAAAATGGGTCCGTGCTACTCGGGATACAGTAGGCGCTCTTACTGGTGATCCTATAGATCAACGACGTACACATTCTCAGTTCGATAGAGCCTCTTCTTTACTGGCTCAAGCTTAAGCTAATTATGATCCTGACACCTTTGCAGAAGCTTCAAGCCATCCAGATTGGGATGCAACTATGAATGAAGAATATTGTTCATTATTAGCAAATGATACATGGGATATTGTTCCTCTACCAAAGAGATGGAAACTTTTTAGATGCAAATGGGTTTACAGAACCAAGTATGGACCAGATGGAAAAGTTGATAACACAAAGCTTGTCTTGTTACTAAGGGTTTTTCACAAGTTGAAGGCATTGACTATACTGAAACCTTCTTCCCTGTTTCCAAAATGAACTCTATCCACATTGTTCTTTCCCTTGCTGCCTCTTTCAAATGGGAAGTCCATCAGATGGATGTTAAATCTGCCTTTTTGCATGGGGACTTGCATGAAGAATCTATATGGAACAACCTACTGGCTTTATACAAACAAACTCCAGCCTTGTATGTCGACTTAAGAAATCCCTTTATGGTCTCAAGAAAGCTCCTCGGGCTTGGTATGCCAAAATGGATAGCTTTCTTTTAGAAACTGGCTTTTCTAGGTGTCATTCTGACAATACTGTCTACACCAAGAAAGTGGGCAAGTCTCTTATCATTCTTGTTCTTTTTGTTGATGATCTTATCCTTACTGTTAGTGATCCCAACCTTATAAACCATGTGAAGTCTAGCCTTAAAAATAAGTTTGAAATGACATAATTAGGACACTTGCATTATTTTATTGGTCTTCAAGTCTTGCAATCCAAGGAAGGTATTTCCCTTTCCTAGTCCAAGTATGCCTGTGATCTTCTATGCCATTTTCACATGGAATACTATAAGCAATCCCCTTCTTCCTTTCAGTCTGGAGCCAAAATTTCAATCACTTTTACTTCCCCTGAATTTGATGCTACCTTATACCGTCAACTTGTAGGAAAACTTTTGTATCTGACTCATACTCGTCCTGACCTTTCCTTTGTTGTTGGCCTTATTGATTGGTTTATGAAAAACCCACATGAAAGTCATTGGAAAGAAGCTAAAAGAATACTTCGTTATGTTCTAGGTACAATTCAGTTTGGGATTCATTACAATGGAGAAACATCTCCTCTATTGGTTGGTTTCACTGATTCTGATCGGGTTGGTGACCCTGATGATCAAAAGTCCACTGCAGGTTATGTGTTTATTCTTGGTTCAGGACCTATTACATGGGATTGCAAGAAAAAAAGTGTCATTTCTCTTTCTTCAGCAGAAGCAGAGTATCGTGGTGCCGTAGAAGCTAGTAAGGGAGCCCCATGGCTTCGTCAGATCTTGTCAGAGTTTGTCTTTCAGCAGCAACATCTGACTACACTTTGGTGTCATAATCAAAGTGCCATTTAACTATGCGAAGATCCAATCCAACATCAGTCCAACAAACACATTGACTTGCACATGCACTTCATCAAAAAGCTCATTCACGACCATATTCTTGAAGTGCAATATTGTTCAACAGTTGATCGAGTTGCAAACATCTTTACAAAGGCTCTCACAGAGGCGAAGTTTACTAAACTTCGATTTATGGTTGGAGTTCAGGAAGTTGTCACTAAAGGGGGATATGCTCTAATGCCTCCTTCCTTCTCCTATTGTATCATATTTGTACATCCTTCAATCCTATCCCAAGTTGTTCTTAAGGGGGGATGTTAGGATATTCCGACACATAGGAAATAGTTAAGTATATATTGGTCTAGTGTAGAGTTAGGTAAAGTGTGTTTCTTTACTATGTACTTTTGTAACTTACAATCCGACGATCATGATATGTAGTGATCCGAAGGTTCATTCTATCCTCAGTATTACTGACACTTGATTCGTGGCTTAACGCCCGATTGGTCCATGATCTCTATTTAAAGAGCATGGAGGGTCCTTTGTAGGGAAATCATTCATGAGAGAAGCTTATGTAAATTTTCATTCTTTTATTAATAAATTGCCTGAAGTGGCCGCGTTGGCTCAAGCCGTGGACTGTTTCCCTCTTTGAGGGTTTTAACCACGTTAAGAATACTGGTGTATTGATCCGTGATCTGTTTGTGAGCAATGTCCTTTGGTGTTCTGTTTGAGGAACTTACCCTGTAAATTCCTAAATAATTGACTTGCTTTACAAAGACATATTGAATTAGACAAAAATTTAAAGAAGCTTTATGCTTCCACAATATGGGATACTAGAATTGAAATGGTTCTTAGTTGATATTGAATTTAGGATTAGCGGGTAAGTTGTCAAAGACATGGTTGGAGATGAGGGTTGTTATCATATATGCCATCATAAATAATTTTTTGCTAAAGGATAAATTGACTAACTAAAAAGCTAATTCATTGGAAATGGCATCAACCCTGTCACATATATAATTTTTTTTGTATGAGTGATAAAGCAGATAGAGAATGCATTTTGGTATATTCATTGTAGTTTCTCAGCCCATCATGTGGGCATAATGCCACCCAAAATGGCTATGTAAACAAACAAATATTTAGGAGGGAAAGATCAAAAGGAATCTTAGAAGTTGGGCAAAATAATTCTCTAATAATGTTAGCATTGCTTTCTTGTGACTTAAAAAAACTATCTACGTCCAACAATTTTAAGCACTTATTTGGTTTTGGTAGCTTGAATATCTATCTGTTTGCCCTGGGCTTTAGAGGAATCTTCTTCATTGTTAGCATACTTGTTCTTGTTCTTGAATCAAAATTGTTTGTGCACAAACAAACAATTTCTCTTAAATCAAAGACTTTTGGAACACATGCAACATTCTCCAATATGCTAGTCCAAATCTTGTTGCTTTTTTTCTCTTTCATTTCTAGAATCACATTTTGCTCACATGTACTATGCCAGTGAAAGGTCTCATTGATACGAGCAAGTGAGTTAATGGTACCAATGCAAATAAATTCTTTCCTTCTTCTGCTAACCATTTCCACTTTGTACTTAAAAATAATTTGTTAATCAATAACATTCTCAATGTTGTTTAATTGCACATTTCTCGATTCCCTTCATAATCATGAGTTATTACTATATCGCATGCGAAATGTATTATACAATACACTCTCGATAAGTAGAAATTGAAGATACCAACACCAACATTTACGGGAAGTACTAAAAATAAATCTCAAAATTCCAAAACCATTTCATTCATTTACTCTGCACTTTGCTCCTGCTTTAATATCATTGATATGAATTCACTAAGAGACAAAAAATTATGATCTAAAATAAATATGAATTATTTGTGATCATTACATTTATCTTATAGGTTGTCAATAATAACTCTAAATCGAAAATCGTGCAAGGACAATGACACATAAATATTGAGTGGATTCAAAGTCAGTTACCTCTACTATGAAGCAACTTGATGGTTGAGTTGGTCCCCACCACTACGTTGATGTTGATTTGTTCTATTTGATATCGAAATACAAAAAAGCTAAACTAAATTTGATCTACAAATAACTTGACACACGGTTTTGAAAACTGGGGTGCAAAGCTGATTATCACAACGTATTCAAATCAGTTGCGTGGATAAAGGAATCAAAACTTTCTTTCAAAATGTTTTGTACCTCCGCATGCATTCCCCCTTTGTACATTTCTTCTACACACCTCTATCCCGCACAATGCTACAATTAATCAATTAATTAGCAGTTTTGGGTTATTAAAGTTTTTGGCATGAAAAGTTTGATTTATGTGTATATCGGATGCGAAATAAGGGTGGTTGATTAAATATCCTCATTACTAGGTCTATGTGGGCTTAACAAACATTCAATTGCAAAAGATGAAGAGTTGAGGTGGAACTTTGAAGAACATGAACAATTACTAGATTTTGGTAACAGAAGTGTTAAGATCGCACACAATGGAAAATTTTGAAATGCCAATGTAGATAGAAACCTTAGGAAATGCATGCAACACTCACTAATCATTGCAAATTGCTTTGCTCTCTTATTAATCAACCATATCTCGTCTTTGTTCAGAAATACACAATCTACTATCGACCCGCTTGAAGATACTTACCTCTAAATAAATTGTATTTGAAAGATTAATCCCATTTAAAATAAACCATGAATGTAGGGAAGAGGTGTTGTGCAAGATAGAAGTGTTAGGAAGAAATGCGTGAAGCTGCAAATATGTAAGGAGAGAGGAAGATGCAGAATAGATACCTTCACTTCCACACCTTCCACACAATACTTCTACATCTTTTTCATCTCGCATTGATGTAACAAGGAAGGGGTTATGCATTCGGTAAACTTTAACCATAAATTAGCTTAAGTCATAGTAAGACAATCAACAAACCTGCATCATCAAATGCTCAAAAGAAAAAAACAAATGCTTCAAGATTTAAGAATACTCATAACATACAAAAGTAAGAACCATGATTGTTGAAGCGTTCAATGTCTTTCACATTCATGATTTCTTGGAAGTACATCCTCAATTTCCAGTTGAGCCTAAATGACATATCCAACCTATGTTAGTTGTCGATAACAAGGAACATCATATACAAGGTACCCAAAACCATAAAATTTTGAACATAGACAAGAATTGACACTAATCAAAATAAAAAATATTGAACAAAAAGTTATTGTGATACAGTGAAGTATTCCCTAAGTACACTTATAATTGAAAATGTTGATCCATAATTTGTTTGCACCTCCTCACACCTACATAATGATTTTCCACCAACAATCAATTAATATTTTATGTTAGTAGCATTATGTTCAATGTGTTCAAGACAATTGACTTGATTTTGTCTTGTTTCACTAGATATGATATACACCATTTAACAAATTTGTAGAAACACATGCATTCAATTACAAAAGACGAAGAATTGAAGTGGAAGTTTGAAGAATAGGAATGATTACCAAATTTTGGTAACAAAAGTGCTAAGATCGTACACACTAGAAAATTCGGATAGTGTTCACCAATCATTGCAAATTTCTTCACTCTCTTATCTGTCAACCATATTTCATCTTTGCTTAGAAATATGCAATATACTATGGACCTGATCAATACTACTTACCCTAAATAAAGTTTAGTTGAAAAATTAATCCCATTAAAAAACTATTCAGGATTGTAAGCAAAAAGTGTTGCATGAGATGGAAGTGTGCGCAAGAAATGTACAAAGCAGTGAATATGCACAGAGGGAGGAAGATGCGGAATAGACGCTTGCACTTCCACACAACACTTTTGCATCTTTCGCATCTCCCATTGATGTAACAAGGAAGAGGCTTCACGTTCGATAGACAGTGCCCAAAAATTAGCTTAACTCATGGAAAATGCTTCAATAGTTAATAATAGTCACAACATATGAAAGCAAAAACCACGATTGTTGAAGCATCAGTGGTCTTTCACATTCATGATTTTTTGGAAAATACATCCTTGATTTACAATTGAGCCCGAATGACATCTCCAACCTATGTTAGCTATTAAAAATAAGGAACATCATACTACATTGTTGTGACATAACCATCTAGCTATTACACGTTTGTCACATATACTTGTACCATTTCCATGCCCTGCCACTTCCTAAACCCTAATTTGTCCCTTCTTCCTTGTACCTACATAATGACTTGTCATCAATAATGAATTAATAATGTATCCCAATAGATTTATGTTCAACATTTTATACTATGATAAGTTCTTATTCACCTCGATATTCACAAATTTGAATCTTATGTACTTTCCATGTGATAGTTAGAGATGCCATTCAAGCTCAATTGAAAGCCGACAATGTGATCTTATGTGACACTAGGTTTGGAGATAAATGTTCATATATCGAAATGGAAGCTCGAAAAATACTCCCAACTTTTAACTGTATTCTATAGAGAGCAAATGAACATTGTCAACAAAACAAACAATCAAAATTATTTGCACACTCTGCTCCTCCAAATACAACTAATACATAGTCGACCAGTGAAAGATTCTATCCATATGAACAAATGAGTTAATTGTACCACTGCAAATAACTTCTTGTTGGACACCTAATCCCTCATAGGTTGGTGTGGAAGGTGAAAAGTCGCCGGAGTCCAAGAGACCACTTGGAATATGAATCCAAGGGTCACATCAATGTACTATAAATATATATCATGTCAATAATATATGCATTCAATGTTTATCCTTCACATGCTTGTGTTCGCCATAATTGACTTTAACATGCCATTAGAAATGGTACATTCATAACCTACTCAATCTTGTGTAAGCCACTTGTTTTTGTGGCAAGTGTAAACTTGCACTTTTTTGTCTCAATGAAGCTTGTGAGTATTTGTCAAGACAAAGTCATATTGCTCGTTGATTCATGTATTGAGTCATACTTGGTGTATGTGCTCTTGCAAGAGGATATATGTCGCATATACAATGCGTTGATGAATTTCCTACAAATTGGTGATGTATCTCTATATTTAAGGCTCCTCTTCATGGCATATATACTATATTTGGTGTCAAAGGTCCTGAGCTGTGGCATATTTATGTGCATAACTCCAACAAATCCTCTTCATCGTTTAAGTTATGTTCTCTGTTGAATAATTTTAATGTGTTGCACTGAACATTGAATGAAGCGTTGAAACATGTGCTCTTATTACCTGTAAAGTCCGTGCATTTTTTGAAGGCCTCCGTAAAGTTGTTTTTCTTAAACCACTTTTGAAAACATGTCGCCTCCTCATTCATTATCGGATCACCCCATCTAAACGCACTTATTGCCTCATCTGCCTCCGCCTTTCTCCACCAAATCTTCGCCTTAAATAGCGTTGGTTTGAGCTTCTATGCTCTAACTTTCCCTGGGGGTACCTGACTATGTCCACCCTAATGTATTTGTACCTACTCCTCATTTAAGTCTGACCATACTTGTCACATAACTGTTGCTCCTATCTATTCTTAGTTTGGAATCATAACGTCGAACTGTTGGCTTGTCAGAATTCTGTGTGGTTATTCTCGCAGACAAGCACAACAGGAAAATTCCACAGAGCGGAGATGTTAAGAGCCTCGAAGAGATGTCCCTGATTGGCAGTGCCATCTCCGTAGAGAGCGAAGGTAGCTGCGCAAACTATAGCTAAGCTTGGGACACCGTGGTGGGTTGCATCAAATTATCTGTAGTTGCAGGCTCAATTCCCATATCCGACCAGGCCAGGAATAGTGCGTTGAATACAAATATTACGACCATCAAAAGCGTGGATTCAAAGCAAAGCCAAAGATCTCCATACACAGAGCTTCGAATTGAAAGCTTGAGATTGACGATTCTGTAGTATGTTGGATTCACGACATTCATTTGGTTTTTATTGGTTTCCTTGTTCCCCAGTTTGATCATTGGGCTTTGCTTAAATTATGTTTCGATTATTCCTGGCAAGCATAGGAAGGACGCAATGAAGGCTTTCTGATTATTATGTTTATAGTATATACCACCCCCAATGCGAGAGGCTTATGTGTGTTAAACTGTTGAGTATTGAATGCGTTTGGAGTGTTGAAGTTTAAATGTGCACCGAATTGGTTTCATATATGTTGGGCCTTATATCTATTTAGAGTCGTCGTTGCTGCTTTGTTTAAAAGAGTCATTTCATGAAAATCAGCCAGCGATGGTCGCCAGAGAGACACAAATGACTTTCCATAATCTATAAATAAAAGAACCTTCAATTCAAATTCGAAGTTATTCAAAGATCATTTCAATTCGAACGTAGTGGCATTCGAACACATTCGAACTATATATCAGATTTCATAGGAATATTTCTTCTTCATTTTATGTCGTATCAAAGGATGGACTAGTTGTGGGCTATATGCAAGTCTGTAGAAGGGAAATTTTCTTATGATTTAAAATTGTTTGAATTCTGCATCTTTCTATTATCCATAGAAATGTGAAATAAAACAATGTGCAGTTTGATACAGATTTTGATGCTCGTCTTTTGAGACTTTGGCTTAGGATCTTGGTTTCAATTCTTAGCCACAACAAGCAATTAATCACACATATTTGATACAGATTTTGATGCTCGTCTTTTGAGACTTTGGCTTAGGATCTTGGTTTCAATTCTTAGCCCCAACAAGCAATTAATCACACATATTTTTTTGCTTGCTAGAGATGCCATTTTTTATCATTAATACTGTTAGGACCACATCTTTTGGTTGGCTTACTAGTATTCATTACAGGTAGAAGAGTGGAGTTGCAAGAAAAATTTTGAAGTATAAAAAAATGGCTCAAATTAACAACTTATTAGAGTTATTGAGAACTCTAATAATGTCTATTGCTGAAAGCACACTTAAAATTAGTAAAGACACTATCATTGACATTCAAAATTGTATACAAAATGCACAAGAGAAGATAGAATTTTTATAGCTTGAATCTCAACTTCAACAAGAAGAATTATAGTAGTGGAGTCATAATTTTGACCCTATTTTTGTTCAGAACATTGAAACAAACTCCCACAAGCAACAAGTTGATTCAGATCCGGTGCCCAATGAAGTAATATAATTCCATGCAGAATCCAAAACTCACCCTGCACTTCCCAAGTCGGCCATCAGACCTTGGGAAGATCTTGTCCATAACAAGCACATAACCAGTCTTGGATATGATAAGGAGGTTTCATTTCACTTTCCATATTACTCAAAGCCCATCTAGTTTCAGAGTGTTGGATTTCTTCATGACATTTCACCTTTAGCTATTTCAAATTCTAGTCCTCTTCCACAGTAGCCACAACGGATTGTTAAATGCCAACATTGTGACAGAGTTAGCCACGTGAAAGATCATTGTTTTGATATTCATCCTTGTGAGCACTGTCATAAAACTCATTCTTCAAATAGATGCTTCAAAAACAAGCTTCCTGCAAGAACATATATTCATCTTGGATGGATCACTTCTTGGCAATGGGATTCAACAACCAAGAAGATATTTTAGTCATATGTCAGAACTTGTTCTAGAGTATTGAACAATCTTGGAGTTGAGTTTTCTCCATCATCTCACCTTGTATTTGATAGGCGGGAAGTGATGGTCATCTACAAGCTTCAAATCCACATCAAGCGAGCCTAAGCCACAACCTGCCATACCAGATTTAGAGTTGTAGCCAGAGACAAAGATGCCCTTGAGCATGCCTTCGGTTGATGATCAGCCTTAAACCATTTATGACGGGTTGAGACATCTCTTCAAATAATTTTGGACACTTCCTCTAGCAAAAGACTTCATCTTCTTGCCAATTTTGGAAGAGTTTCATGAATTGCATTAAACATCCCATAGTTGGTGGTCATCCTTAGACCATCACAGGTTGAGACCTCCCTTTTTAGGTTGAGGTTCTCCCTTTTTCTGTGGGATGAGACCTCCCTTTTAAGGTTGAAGGTTTCCCCATTCAAAACATGAGGATCACTTCCTCTAGCATAAGACCTCAACTTCATGCCAAATTTGGAAGAGTTTCAGAAACTGCACTAAGCGTTCCAGTGTTGGTGGTCTTACTTAAACCATCCCCCTTATACCAACATTTCAGAAAGCACATTCAACCTAGTGCTGCCATGCATTTTTTCACATTTTATATTACAACTCTCTTCTTGGACTCATACATACCTCTTCAGATTAAGGGGGGGAATGTTGGACACCTAATCCTCTATGGGTTGGTGTGGAATGTGACCAACCACAGAGTCCAAGAGACCACTTGGAATATGAATCCAGGGGTCACACCAATGTACTATAAATGTATATCATGTCAATAATATATGAATTCAATGTTTATCCTTCACATTCTTGTGTTCGCCATGTTGACTTTATCACTTCTTTCCTTCCTCTGCTACCTACTTCCACTTTGTACTTAAAAATACCCGCTTAATCAATAACGTTGTCATTAAAGTTCAATTATAGATTTCTCCTCTCCCTATATAATCACCACCTGTTACTATTTCACATGTGAAATATGTTACATATGACACATCATATACACATATGTACCCTAAGTCATAGAAGCGTACGAAATGAAATAAATATGAAATAGTTGCATTGGAGATCAGGTTGGCATCAAGATATTTTATCGTCTCATTCCTCCACTAATGATTCCAATTTTACCATTGTCTATCTTCATTTATTAATTTCGTGCTAGCTTGGGTATATGTGTCCTTATCACTTGTACATTTTGTGAAGCGACATGTCATTTCTTAGTGGACGTTTTCTCGATGATGGAATCAACGAACTCAACATAGCTAATAGGTTCATAACGCTAATTTTCATGCTCATTGTCAAATATAGTCGTGAGGGGTGGGGGGTGGGGCGTTGAGATCTGATTTCATTATATGGTTACCTAATATGTAGCTATTAACATTGTATAAAGACATATTTCAATGAAGTTTTTTTTTTTTTTAAGTTCCATGTTTTGTATTATGTTATTACGTATGTTATATATACTCTAACATTCACAATATATAATGTGTAGCTAGCTCATTATCCTATATAACATATGCTTTTTTGCAATGTGATTTCTTGCATTGTTTTATTGATTTATCAAATTTTCAAATCCTATGATTAATTAAACAATACTAGAAAACATTTTTCCTTCGCACATAATTTATGTTTGCATGGACTTTTCCATCATGCATGACTTGTTAAACAAAGCAATAAGACAACTTAATGTTGTTGGAAGTTTGGTAGCCATGGTGGGTATTTTCATAAGAAAAAAGGAAAACTAAATTTGAATTTAATGAATTATCAAATGTCAAGTTGGCCTGACCCTTGGTGGCACCCATTCAACCCCCCTTTGGAAGCTATATATATGAGACCTCTCCTCCTCATTTGGGCAATCAAATCATCTCAATAATCTCCTTCTTTTTTATGAAAATAATTCAAACTATTTGGAGGCCCAAAGCAGAAGAAAGTATTCCATCTCTTCTCCTCGCTCTTGAAGATCTAAGCAGATCAAGTTATGTGGTATTATTCTAGGTTTGTATGAGCTTCTCTGTCTATTTTTTGTGGTTCATGAGAGTTTATGTGGAACTATTCTACTATGGCATGTGAGCTTCTGTGGCACTATTATTTATGATATTCAAGGTTCTCTGTGGAACTGTTCTTCTATGATATGCAAGTTGTTTTGTGGCACCCTTATCTATAGTATGCAAGATGTTTGTGGCACCCTTATCTATGGTATACAAGATTTTTCTATGACACTATTATCTATGGCCTGCAAAATTATCTATGGCTAGCTTCTCTGTGGCTTCTTATCTCTATTGCAAAGCAAAGTTTTGTGGCTCTATGATTGAAGAAGAGGACAATTTTTTTCCATCAAAGACCTTTTATTTTAATTGTTGTACAATTGATGAAATGATCTCTCTTTCACAAGGAAATATTGTTTGGATTTCCCTTTGTGGGTTTTGTCCTGGCCTTTGGCCTAAATTTTGGTGTCCCATATCTCTTTGTTTACTGTGATATTTATTTCTCTATTGTAGAAGTGAATGGATGGAATTTTTCATGTATAACTTCTTGATGATAGGAATGATCTGAAGAACTAATATTGTATCATTGGAAGTAATTATCAATTAAATTTTTTTCTCTAGTCTTGATTGCACTAGAAACTCAACATGGTTTTAGAGCTATGGTGAAGAAAAGAGCATTGAGATCACCATTTTGAGGAATCCCTATGTAGGCATAAGTCTAAAAAAGTGATTTTTTACAAGCTCGTGAAGTCTGAAATTATCCTATGGAAGTTTGGACAAGTTTGAAGTTATTTATTGGAATTGAAGGCTATACTTAATGAAAGGAATGACAAATTTGAGCCCTATATGGTCCAAATGATGAGGATACACGTCCGAGTTACTTCTCCAAGTAATCCGAAGTTGTAGAAGATAGTCCGAGCCTCTTCTCTCTATGGAAATCTCAGTGACAAGTCTAAGTTTACTCTTGCTAACTAAGGTCATCAGGTTTGAGATTATTATTATATTCTGAGGTCTATGGTTTCCATCTAATATATGAGGAAAAAGGTTTGAAGTCCATGTAAATACTGAGCCTCATCTCTGGACAACCTGTGAAATACTATGGTAAAGGAATGACTTATGGTTTTTTTATTATCTCTGTGATCAAGGTTGAGTCACCTATTTTCATGCGAAATTCTGAGGCTCATATATTTGTAATAAATATATGAAAATGTTTGTGGTCAGTGCACTGTGGATATAAGAAGTCTGAGTCATACTTGTGAAAAAGAACAAATTACTTTTGTGGTGGATCCTAAAGTTTAGAAAAAAAATACTTCTGTGGTAAAGTTTAAAGTCCAAGTTTGTATTTGTGAAAGATCCTAAGAAGTCCAAGATTCATTATGTGGCATCCTGCAACATGATTGAAGCCCAATCTTAAAAGAAATTCAAAGCAAGATCTATGTAGTATCTTTTAATTCAAATGAAAGATATATCTATGGCAAGTGAAAAGTTCTGTGAGATACGGATCTGAGCTCCTTAATGTTGATTTGAGTGCATATTCAAGTCTAAAGCATGATCAAAATCAATGAATGAGTATGATTTTTTATATCCCTATGGAAGGAATCAAGTTCTAGCCACCTTATCTCTTTGGAAGATGACAAGTCCATGGCCTATGACCTCAAGGATAGAGAAGAAAAATATTCATTCTACAAATGTGATGTTAGCTTAAAAGATCCTTGTTCTATACATAGTGAAATAAACCTAGACAAGAGTCAACTTGGGATTCCTTGAAGAAGAAAAGCTCGAAGAAATTTGAAGAAATACCTTTATACTAAAAATTTGTCATGCGAGGTATGTACTCCAAAGTCCAAGTGATATTTTTCTTGGATCTAACATATTTTCATTCCTATTTCTTGAAAATTGAAAGAACTCACTAGATTGGTGAGAACCCCCATGAGGGAAAACATACTTAGATAAATTAATATGGTTATGACATTTAATGATGTTGTATTATGTTGAGGAAAAGACATATAGGTCAAACAAGGGGGAAGCCAAAGTGTATTTAAGTTTTCTAACATTTGTTTCCACTTGGGATAAAGGCATTAAGCTTAAGTATGAAGGCTCATTGATCACTGATATGATACATGCAAGCCATACTGTTAAGGCTACAAAGATTAAGAGGCAATGACATTTGTTTTCATAAACTCTACTACACATTAAAGGAAAGAATTCATGGAAATATAGACCTACAAGAAATCCAAGGTAGCCAATACTTAAAATGCATGTATCATTGAATTTTTATTTAAATTATTTGTGGATCCCAAACATTCTTTTGTTAAGAAGACCAAGTATAGGTTTGCTCCTCTATTGAGTTCTATATATATTGAAGATTAAAGAAGAGAATAATGAAATATCTCTATGAATAAGTCCTCAGGAAATGTTATACATCTACTATAATTCATTTGAAAAATGATATTTATGATTTTGGTTACAGGAGGTTGTGTTCCTTCTTATGGAAAAAGATAGAATATCTTGCATAAGATGATTAAGAAAATTGGTGCCATTTGAATTATGAGATCTTCCTTGATGAAATCCATTCCTACAATGATTTGAAGAAGTCGAGTTACCTAGTTGGTGGTGACCAAGAATATTGGATGAACCTATTGATAGCAAATATTCTTAGATATTGTGCTACTATCGATGATTCAAATATGTTGTATGTATGTAGGTTGATGCTAAAATTGATGTGCCTAGGATACTTAAACTAGAATCATAAATTGATTAAACATAATTGGTTAATGGATGTATGGATGCTACGATTACGAAGTGGAAATACTGAAGATCTAATCAAACTAGAACGTTGATAAGAAAAGTTGTGACAATAAGAGGTCAAAGCTCCTCTTCTAATCCTAAAGTCTGATCAAATTGATATTTGTTGGGTTTGAAAAATCTAGGGTTTGGAAAAATATATGTCTTAACTATATTTTAGGGATGTTTTGGGTTTTTAAAGTCTAGCAAGGGTTCAAACAATTAAGTCCTAGGGTTTGTGGACAAAACCATAGGACTGATCATTCATAATGTTGATATTGAAAATGAGAATGATGAAGTTATAAAATAATGCAAGGATGAGTGTTACACATCTAGGGTATGTAAGCGCTAGACCAAACTTGAGAAATTATTAGGGTTTGGAGTTAAATTTGTTGACCCTATATACATAAAAACAATTAGAAAAGTAAGCCTAGGGCTTATGAATTGGTTGTTTCTGCTTGAAAGATGAAACCCTAGATCCTACAAAGAAGGAGTTACATCATGATGATGATTTGGACGATGTTGATTGGTAAGAAGACTAAAGATAAAAAGGGAGTTGACATGTTCTTAAAATATAAGTATCTTGTATCTCTCTTATTTCAATTCATTACTATTGTTATTATTCTTCTTGTCCTTGTGTATCTTGTTTGGTTGTATTTGTTCTTCCATGACCTCCTAGTGAGGATTGCAGATACATTGTGAAGGATACTAAGGTTGTTCCAATTGATGGAAGAACAAAGTGACAAGAATATTTTCTTTTTGAAGTATCCTCCTACCTTAAGCATTCATGGAGTATTAATTCCATCCAATGCATGACAAGATATTGTTGGAGTAGTCTCTTCTAGCTCTAGATCTTGTGACTGTTTCACTTCTTAATCTTCTTTATCTTCACAGTCTATATAATAATTTATTCTCACTGCATTTATGCCACTTATTGTACTTACTATCATAGTTGAAACATAGTCCCTTTGCTCTTCTTTCATCCATTTGCTGAGGTGTTAACCTTGTCGTTTTAGGAGAGGGGGCATGATTTACTTTATAGTTATTAGTAAAGCTACTGATACCATACATGTTAATATTGTTTTAAAAACATGGCTACAATGTTTAGCTTTTGTAAGGAAACCACTTGGTCTAGATCAAATTTTAGGTCCATTTTGAATATCCATGTTATAGGACCATTATTATCAAACTTCCTCATATCAATTTTCAGAATGTAGTAGCTCCCTAGTACTTACTTGAAGGCTAGATGATGAGGATATTGGAGAGAAAAATCATGAGAATAGTTATGTGATTCAATATTTGTGCTCTCCAATTGTGATAAAAATACTCCCCATAGGTGATTTGAGTTCTAACATAATTATTCTCGTTATTTTAATCATTTCCTTGGGTGTCAATATCCATTTTAGGAAGCCTCTCCAAGAGAAGTCTTTCCATAATATCATGGTTTTTTTTTTTTTAATTTATCAATCATTTCTCTTTTAAGGTTTTTGTAAATACTTAATACAACCGCTTTTCTTGACAAAGTACTGTCCATTTCATTAACTTTCTTCTTAGATTGGGAGAACCTAAATTCCAAGTCTTCACTTTCTTCATGAGTTGTGGATGAGCCTTCAAGATGTTTAATTGGTGTAGTATATTTCTTTGGAGGCATGTCAGAAAATAATAATATTACTCCTCTTTATCACAACTTTCAGTCACAAAAGTAAAATGGATCTTCTAATTAAATGTTATGTCTCTTATAAGTTATGTACTTTAAAAACCTTAAATTGGAGAATATTTTAATAGATGAACCTTTTCTTGATATATCTCTGAGATTTGAGCCCCTACGAATTTGAAATTTTGGTCTCTAATACTATGATATATCTTCTCTACAATTCCATAGGTTTGAAAAGAATTTGATATACAAGGTGAAAGTTATAGTAACTTCCCTAAAACTTGATTATTTATGACCTCTTTGCAAAAGCAAAATTGTATAATGTGCCATGTGCCCAATTCTTCAAATATAATTATGAATTATTTACTTGAGCTACTTCGTTGTGTCTACTCAACACATATCTTAAAACTGATAAAAAACCCTAACATCCACAATATATATCTCCAAAAATATAATGAACCAAAATATACAATTTTAACCATATGTTTCTTGAGGTCTCTCCTCAATATCCTCGAAGTTTCATCATCTGAAACAAATTAAATATATATATAATATATATATATATATGCCATGATGACCTATTTGAAGCAGAAAACCCTAGGTTCATGTGTTATGACACTAAATGGTATGAACCATGTGCCTTGAAAGTGATAAGAAGTCAATAAGTATAATCCAGTTCGAGGAGGAGACCTCCTTTTACAATGAATACAAGGTATAATATAACATATGCATTAGGATATTTAGACACTTATGAGTTAGTTAAGTGCAACTTGGTCTAATGTGTCTATTAGGTAAAAGTGTTTTTATTTAGTATGCATTAGTTGGAATGTAATCTAATAGTCATGATACGTTCTAGACATAGAGTGATCTGACGACCCATATTCTTCTTGATACTAACGACTATTGATATCTGGCTTAAAACCTTATTGGTCCATGATCTCTATTTTTAAGAGAATAAAGGGTCTTGACTAATGATCGATTGTGAGAACTCCCTTATGTAAATTTTTTTATTTTTCATTAATAAAATTGCCTCAAGTGGTCGCATTGGCTGGGGTTGTGGATTATTTCCCTCTTAGAGGATTTTAACCATGTAAAAATATTGGCATTATGATCTTTTATCTAGTTGTGTGAGTGATTATTGAAGGTGTTTGTCTCGTGTTGGATACCCTTTTTACTTGAATATGGTATTAGAGCTCATTTGAAGAACTGCTCATGTTGGTGATCAAGATCTTAAGCCTACGTTGCCACATTTCCAAGATGTTGTTTTTATATATGTTTTGGCTTGAACAATATATTCCATTGCCTCCAAAACATTGTTTTTAGCCAATAATGCATTTCGTTTCATTCGAAAAGGTGTTCTTTTTCCCGAGATAAAACATTCTTTGTTAGATCCCGAGGTATATAATCCAAATACATCATTCCTTGAATTTTCTTTTAACAGAGTTCATATTTCAATTTTTTACTTGTATTCCTAGTTTGCTACTATTTTGGTCTGTGCATGCTCTTTTCATTGCACTTTGTGCCATCTTAGAAAATCATAAACAAAGTGGATAGTGTTTTCTTGGTTGTGTATACTCTTTTCCATGCACTTTGTGCGATCTTGACAAATCCTAAACAATGAGAAAACTTGCATTTTACAAGTAAGTTAACCAAGATTAACCCCATCGTTATTGAGTTTTATAAACAAATTTCAAACTCCTATTTTTTGTTGTTGTTGGATGAGCACATTTTTTTGGCAAACACACACTTTAAAACAGATCTCCAACAACAAAAACAACATCAACCAACACCACACCCTCCCTCACTAACTATTGTTATTTCTTTTGCATTGGACCACTTAGTTAAACATTATTTTATTTAGTAAGATGCCTTAAGTTTAAATCTTTTTCTGTTTATTTGAAGTCACTTTTTGAAAAAGTTAATGCAAGCTTAAGTTATTTCAAAACATTATCATAAAGTGTATTTTACTCATAATATAACTCTCATTTATAAGGTAAATTCATTGTAAAGATGATCTCACTTGTTTTTATAAAAGTGTGTAGCTTCACACACACAGATATATATATATATATATATATATATATATATATATATATATATATATATATATATAATTTTTCCTGTAAAAGTGAGCTTATTAGGTAAAGCTAGCAAGGGAAAATATTTTTTTTTCATTAACATCCATTATCACATGGGCCAACTTCTACTTGCCACGTGTCTCGTTATTCTTGTTAATGCTTTTAAAAAAAAAGACATAACTTTCACATTCAAAGCCTATTTTTGTTGCCATTTTTTTGGAAACAACCTATCTTTTCCAAAATTTTCATCCAAATAGTAAGTTTTAGTTTCTGAAACCATATTATCTACATATTTCAATATGGCCACTCCAAGTGAACTTTTTCTTACCAATGCTAACTACTTCTCGTGGAAATCCTACATGGGAGAATAAATGACCCCACTAATGCTAATAAAAGAGCCAAGTGGGATAAGATGACTGAAAAAACAAGGGGATTAATCAGAATGTCCATTTTGCCTAATTTGTAATTTTGTATTCAAGGAATCAATGATTTGAATGTAATCTATGAAAAGTTGAAACATATATTTGGTGATCCTGATATTATTAGATCTCATCAGCCTGAAAATCAAATCATGACTTTAAGTCCTATTGATTTATCTTGCATTGAAGTTTATTTATCGAAGTTCAAACCAGTTAGACATTTACTTCCAAAATGTTAAGTCGAAATAAAGGATTAATGTTGTATATATATTATTATTTCCAAGTTTGGCTCTACATATTTTGTTTTTTTATCAACATTTTCTACCACTAAAGAAACTATATGAGATGCATATAAAAAACATTCTCTTGAATCTTTTTGGGTCACTTTGATTAAAGAACATGACAAGCTCTTGCATATTGGAGTGATTAGCACTATAGGGACATTAACAAGGACATAGTGGTGTAATCAAAAGATAAAATCAAGCATCTAAAGAAGAAACATCCTCACAAAAACAAGAAAAATAAGGGTCCCAAACCCTTTCAACCACCCTCTACCTCTAATGGTGACAGAGGACCAAAATCAAAGTGTAAGAAGACTGGAAAACAATGCAATTATTGTGGGAAATATGAACATGTGGAATCTAAATGCTTTAAAGGATGTAGGCCTTGGAAGCAATAATGAATTAGCACAACATCAGTCTTGATTCTTATTCTAACACTTCTTCTCATGGACATGCACTTTCAACTGATACTTTCTCATTCAATGCAACCTCTACTTCTTCTGATGAGTGGCTTATTGATTTTGGAGCATCTTATGATATGACTAAGGATAAATCCATTTTTCTGTTCTTAATGATTGTAACACCAAATAAATATTTGTTGTCATGATAGATATCTTAGTTTTGTAGGGTTTGGAACAATTAGATAATAGTCATTTCAATGATGTATTATGTGTTCCAAGTCTTTCCAGCAACCTTCTATCAATATATTAGATCACTCATTCATGTGAAGGTAAAATAATAGAGTTTTCACCTCACCAAGTTGTAATTAAGGGTTTAAAATATCCTAAGCATGCCCTTTCCAAAGGAATAGTTGAATATATTACCAAGTTATACAAGTTTGACAATTTTGGGTCATCACCTTTTTTATCAATTTTTATTGCTTATAGTGATATTTCAAGGAAACTTTGGCATGAGCAATATTACAAGCGTGGCTCTTGACACACGTCAACCCCTTTGCAGCCTGTTAATAGCGATCTGTGTGGTCCACTTTTTTCTCCTTGTTTCTTTGGGTTCAATTACTTCCTAACCTTTACTGGTAACTTCTCCAGACAAACTTGGATTTATTGATTGAAAATTAGGACTGAAGTTTATGACTTGTTCTTGGCCTACAAGGCCCTTGTAAACAAATAATCTAAACATCAATTGCAAAGGTTAAGAACAATTAACATAGATGAATATGTCAATAATAAATTCACAAATTACTGCACTTGCATAGGGAATTCAAATGCAACATATTGTTACTAATACACCACAAAAAATGGTGTTGCTAAAAGAATGAATTGTACATTAAAGGTAATGATTAGTTGTATACAATTCAATTTAAGGGATTAAGTCTTCATTATCGGGCATAAGTAATAAATTGTGTAAATTAAATAGTATATCAAACTCCCACAAATTATTTAAAAAGTATAACATCGAAAGAAGCATGGACTAACATTAAGCCAGATGTAAGCCACTTCTGCGTATTTGGTAGTATAAACATCCCTGATGAAAAGAAAGATTTACACCTTAAAAGTGAGAGATGTTTTTGTTGGATATTCTAAAGATGTAAAAGGTTATAGAATTCTTCAACCTCACTCCAATGAAATAATCATTATAATATGTATTAAATTTTATGAATACCTCTTAGCTCGCGAGCCTAATTCGATGATTGTGCCCTCTTTGGCTTGTTAGTCACCTTCAACATTTGTGCCACCTTATTTGGTACTATTTTGGTTTCTTCTTCAAATGATGACATTAAGGATGAAAATCCACCTTCACCTAATCACATTCCTCTAGATGAGTCCATTAAACATGAACTTGCACCAACACCACAACTTCCTAAATGGGTTTGTTCAACATGTGAAGCAACTGATGACCTTGCAATTGATCCTATAGATCATGTTGTACTCATTCAGAGTTCTAGAGAACCTCCTCTCTTTTAGCTCAAGTTTCAAATATTTGTGATCCGGATTTTTTTTAGAAGCTTTAGTTCATCCAAATTGAGAAACAACAATGAATGAAGAATATTGTTCCTTGATGGAAAAATATACTTGTGAACTTGTACCTCTTCTAAAAGGAGGACAAATTATAAGATGTAAATGGGTATATAGAAGTAAATATGCATTGTATGGAATTGTTGAAAGACATAAGGCCCAATTAGTTGGGAAATTCTCCAAGTTGAAAGAATCAACTACTATGAAAACTTTGCATCAATTGCCAAAATGAATTCCATTCTTGTTCTATCCCTTGCTACCTCAAATGGATGAGAGGTCAATTAGATGGACGTTAAATCCAACTTATTGCATGGTGATCTACGAGAAGAAATATACACAAAACAACCACCTAGCTATGTTTAAAGTTACTCCAGCTTTATTTTCTACCTTCAGAAATATCTCTACGGTCTTAAACGAGCTCCTTGAGCTTGGTTTGCAAAAAAGGTTAACCTTCTTCTTGACACCAACTTCTATAGTTGTCGTTATGATACCAATGTCTACACCAAGAAAGTAGGTATCCATCTCATAATCATTTTCCTTTAAGTTGATGATCTTATCCTCACTGGTAATGACCCTAAAACTTTAAACCATGTGAAGTCAAGCCTTAAGAATAATTTTGAAATGACAAAATTAGGGTATTTGCATTATTTCCTTGGCATCCAAGTATTGCAAACCAAGGAAGGAATTTCTCTTTCTCAATCTAAGCTTTTGAAATTCTTCATCCTTTTCACATGGAATATTGTAAACCAACCCTTCTCCCTTTCAGTTCAGAGTCAAACTTAGTGCCAAACGCACTACACCCAAAGTTGATGCCACTTTGTACTATTAGTTAGTTTCTAGCCTCCTATATTTGAATCATACCCATCTTGAAAATCGTTGGTAACTTGACCGAGTCAAGTTTACCTAAACTACCCTAAAAACCCCCCTTAAAACTGACACAAGGAGATTAACCTAGCCCCATTCACTCTATTAAATTCCATATAAAAAGGTTACCATATATCGAAGTACGTGGGTAACTAGCCGCTGTATCCACCAATTATCTAGGACACCTTTTAACATAAATGGTTCATAATCCATCTCACATTCTCACATCACCACTCACCTCAAGCAAGAATAATAATACACATGCCACCCTGGTACCTATCCAATTGGCCCCTTCCATAGCTTGATAACTTCATGTGCCACCTAACCACATGTATGCATGACCAAATTATTGAGGTATTACAACAAATGACTCAAGCTAGCGTACAAGTACACATGCCACCCTTGTGGCTATCCAAGTGGTTCATTCTACAACTTGAGTCACATGTACTCTTCTAAAACATGTATTCCTAAATGTCAAGTCTTACAACTTCCTTGGGAAATATACCTACCTATAGCAAGATTTCAACTTGGACGAAAATTACTTAGGGTGTTGTTGTATCGGCTACAAGCACCCTCCAAATTTTTTCCCTAGCTCCGTTTTGGAGCCTCTCTACCAACCATCCTCAGTAGCATGTCTTGCATTGTCAAGCACATTAGCTTTAGTTGTTTCATAGAGTCTTGTTAGCCTGTTCAAGAAAGTTTGTTCTACCTCCTTCATAGGCTACTTTCAAGACTTGGTGTCAGTTACTGGTTGAGTAGCTCGCTCTGAGAATTGCACAATTTTGGAGGAGAACCAACCTTCCCTTTAGAAAATACGCAAACCTAGTTGGACACCCAGTTGGGCTCTAGAATTGTATAATTTTTCTTGACAGTCTTCCTCTAAAAAAATGCGCAATTCATCCCAGGACAACTGCTCAACCCAGAAAATGCACAATCCTGGGAGATAGTCACCTGTTCCTCCCAAAAATTGAAATCCTTCTGGGACAGCCAGCCTAGCAGCTAGCAGAAATTGCGCAAATCCATCCAAGCAGCCTGCTGGGCTTAGAAATTGCGCAATACTGTCAGACATGCTTCCTTGAGAAAATTGCACAAATTCAACCAAGCAACCTGCTGGGCTCCGAAATTGCGCAATACTGTCAGACATGCTTCCTTGAAAAAATTGCGTAGTCTAACCCAGGACAACTGCTCAACCCAAAAATTGCACAATCCTGGGGGACAGTCACCTATTCCTCCCAGAAATTGCACAATCCCTCTGGGACATCCATCTCTACTCAGCCCAAAAACTGCGCAGATTTTCATCCCAGGATCACAGACCAATGCATGTGCCTTCAAGTTGACTGGTTCCCTCCGAGACCGAGAAAAATAGATTTGCATGCATGGATTGCTTCTCACAAGGCAACATGCAAAGGAATCCCTTGATTCAGGGATCTATTTTTAGCAACTGGAGGTTACATGCAAGGATAATTTCAGAAACCTCCCGCAAAGTGTCACTTTTTCCTAGATTTGTGGCCTGCGCATCACAACATCAAATTTTCAAAACTCATCAACCAGACACTGTAGAGATCATTCCTCACATTGACCTTGCAGCTCTAACATCCCACATTGCATCTAGGAGTCATCGACACAATCAACTTAGCTATTTCGGGGCAAGCCCGCTTTTCATGTCTTGCGCCGCGTTTCTGTCGTTTGTGTTTCGCTTCGTGTGAGTGTTGTCTACTTCTTTCTAGTGAGCACTTGCTGTCATTTTGATGTATGTTAGCTTGTAGAAGCATCGTTTCAGTTTTCATTCACATCTCACTGCTGTCGCATGCATGACATTATTTTTACACGAACGGTTGCTGTTGTGACGGCTTGCTTCACACACATGCATGATTTCCCGTTTTCTGAATCCTGCACTTGTTGTTTCCACATATGATCATTCACTCTTGTTTTCACTCATCTCATCTTGCATTCAAACTTCTCATGTTTTCAGTTGCTCGTCGACCAGCCTAGCCTGCCTTTGCCTAGACCATGCCTTGCCCGACTAGCACTGTGCATTTTCGGAAGTGAAGTCTCTACCTTTCCTCTATAAATTACGTAAGTCTGGCTGAACATTGACCTCTAAGCTTGCACTGTACAATTCTTGGAGGTAGTGTCCTGCTGGCCCCAGAAACTGCGTAATCCAGTTTGTTGGTTGCATGTCAATGTTGACTGAAATTGCGCATTATGTAGTTTCAGTCCTCAGCTAGCCAGGATGGACTGTGCATTACACAGTTCTAGTAGTTAGTTAGCCTCCTGACAACCCGGACTATGCCTTGCGTAGTTTTGGCAGTCAGTCTCCCAACCTCTCAGTAAAAATTGCACAATCTTCACGGATAGTCACACATGGATGTTGCATGTCAGTCCTCTAGTTCGTTTTGGTTTTCAACTAATAAATTGTTTGCCTTGAGTGTTGCATGTCTCTAGGTATCACCGGTGTTCATCTACTTCACATCAACACAGGTACAATGGTTCTCCAGGAGAGTAGATTCAAAGACACTGTTCAGAGCACAGTTGGAGATGCAGTCGATCAAGTGCCTATGAACTTGCTTATCTATGAAGAATTCAAGTTGTTCATGGACAAGGATATCAAGATGAATGGCAGCATCACCATCAGTAGTGGTTGGTCATGGTTGTATTGTATGACTAGAACTTACACTTCTCAAAATAACAGAGCTAGCATGTTTCATGCATATGTCATAATGTATTCCAACTATCTTGTTTACTCTAAATGATATATGTATCTGTTTACTTACGCATGCATGTGTAGCTATTTTCTGTGTATGTATGTATGAATCTTACTAAAATGTGTTGTTGGTTTAACCATCACTTTGGATTGCTAGCTAACTTTCCTTCCATGTTGTGGTGCATCTTTGCTCGTGTGTTCCATTCTTAACGTGTTATCACAGGTTTCCAATGGGCGCACTCACTTCACCCTCCATGTGTTAGAACCACTCATGCACCTTCCTTGACTTACTACATATGTCACACCCTTGCTACCAAAAGGGACATCTTACCTGCCTCTGTTCGAAACCGCAGTCAAGGTGATAGCATACGACCCACTGTTGGGACTCCTACACCAAATGGTCTGAGGTCTAATTGGGACCTCTTACCGGGGTGATCCATGTGGCTCCAGGGACACACACAAGACAAACAGGGCTTATGGAGGCTCAAAAATCAAAGTGATTAGAATGCTTTCGAACCAGGACCAAAGCGTAGATCTTCTTGTCCTCATCACAATTATGTGAACGGTTCGTCAATCGATATTGTACGAGGGAGAACGAGCAAGTCAAAGTTTTGGTCAAAGTTGGTCTGTGGGCCAAGTTTAAGTGTCCTACAATTTGACCGACCCCAGAGCATGAAATCTAGCTCTTGAAAGCGGGTGAAATTGTGGCCTTGTTAAATTTCCTAATATCCCTTATTTTCGAAAGATTTGAAAAAAGCCCCTATTTTCATAAGAAAATAAGAAAATAAAATATATGAATATGGGTGGTGGGCCACTACCCCCCCACCCCAGCCTTCCCCATGGTCGAATATATAAAAGACAAATTAAAGAAAATAAATCAAAACGGGCCGACGGGCCATAAAACTCGCCGACCCCCCCTCAACTACCACTTAACTTAATAGTTAAATGGGGTGGGCGGGCCACCTCTACTGGACCCGGTCCACACCCAACCACTGTGGTATAAATTTAATGCAATATGAACATGGGCCAGTAGGAATCGAACCCGCCCGACCATGTGGCCGACCCACTCCACGGGCGGCCCAACCTAAAACATCTTCGCCAACCATGTAATGGTCACACAAGAAGTGGTACCAACCACATTCAATGCAACACTTGCACCAGACAAAACATAATGCCCCATATTAAGGAGGGACAAGATTTGATCCATGGACCCCTCCTCAACCACTCATCTATCTTTACCAATGCACCAACAACCCGGGGTTGGTAAATCCGCTGGAGAAATTTTATATAAACCCTTAAATTTATTTGCATGGGAGGGGAGAAAGGCCCAAAGGACGGATTTGAGAACAAAGGTGTGGAATGGAGAAAGGAACCATGACGCACTTCCAGGAGGCAAAATGTGGCATGGAAATTGAGGCAACCATTTTTTTAATTAATTTTTATAGTTGGAACCATGAACCTGGGAAAAGAGCAGGTAGAACCATGATTGAGCCCAATTGTCAGGAGGGTAAAATTTTTCTAGTGTCCAAATTGGACAAATTTTATGTCAATCTTACACCTCTTAGCGACATGAACCTGATGGCGTAGTCAAAATTTTGATCTGAGCAATAGTTCGTCAGATGAACCAAAGGAGGGAATATTTGAGGAATTTAGGGGGAATCTAAAAGATTCAAGTAGCCCCAGATTTCCTCTTTCTCAGAATTCAGAAATTTGATAGTCAATTTTACACTATTCGACACCACAAATCTGATGGTGCAACCAGATTCCATTTTATCATTTCATTTCTTAGGCACTTTTCAAAGTGGAGTGCAGGTGTCAGCATTCATGTGCGAGCAATCATTTCCATGTGATTCGACGTCGCAAGATTGATGGTACAACCAGCTTCAATAGTTTGACATATTATTCTTCAGATGGCCCTAGAATGTGAGGTATATGCAGTGTGTTCATGTACTTATTTTTGCTATGAGATGCATTGTGTTGCATAGATCCATGTTTGATGTTTGATGTGGGATCTTGTTTTCTTACTTGTTTCATGATTCCTGCTTGATGTGACACGGAATCATCTGTGAGATGTACCTATTGTCATGTTGTTATTGAGATCCCTTTGTCATTATGTTGATGGGATACTCATGTTGTCAACATGTATGTTGAATTGAGATCCCTTGATGCCATGTTGGCGGGATGCTCATTATTGTCATATGTGAAATTATGTCATACTGATAGGAGTCCTTTTGAATGGGAGTTCCTGTAGCAAAAGATATCTTGGAGCCATTCCTATGTGAGGGAATTTTCCTTATATGATAGTGATGTCACCACCTATGTACATCATCACTCTTTCCAACACTTAATGCAACGACCTACACCATCTTGACACTAGGGCCTGGAGACATAGTCCCTCTTGGATGAACTCCATTATCAACGTCTTGAGTTTTATGTTGCTGATTCTTGTCATGTTCCTTATTCTTTACAACGTGCATATATGTCCCTTTATGCTATTTTAAATGCAATTTTAATCACATCACGAAAGAAAAAGATCTTGGTTAAATTCGAGAGCTGAGTCAACTCGGATCAAGTTTGGTATCAAAGCGGTCTTTGCGTGGATGTGAATTGAAAGTGTGAACAATGGAACGTGCAACAACAGAGGATGAAAAAGTGATGTATGAGACCATGCTCAAAATTTCCCAAAGGGTGGAAATAATGTATGAAGCTCTACAAAAAGAGAGAGGAAAGGGTGCGATTGCAGCTTTAGTTGCAAGCCACGGAAGAGGCCGTGGAAGAACTAAAGCACAACAACCATAATCTTCAAACAGAGAATGCTGAATTGAAGATGCTTCTACATGAAGAGAAAGAGGAAAAATAGAGTTTGATACAACAGCTACAAGCTAAGGATGAGGCCTTGGAAAAGCTGCAGCGTGACCCATGTAGGGTAAAAAGTGATTCTCTAAATTCCCGTATGTGTCCTCATGATGATTTCATTGTTTTTGAAAATCATACCACAGGAATTGGCTCCAAAATGTTGAGGAAAATGGGGTATGAAGGAAAAGACTTGGGCGTTAATGGCTAAGGCATTGTAAACCCCATCAAAGTGGAGGAATTACCCCGTCAGGAAGGACTTTGGTATGTCATAAAAGAAGTTGGGGAATGCGCCGAGACAACTAGTGAACCACCAAAAACAGATGATGAGAAACCCTCATCAGTTCTTTCCAAATCAACAAAGGAGGTAAAAGATGTTGATTTCCTTTCAATTTCCTCTTCACATAGTATGATTTCTGTTGGAGATGTGGAGATACCAATTACAGGGACAAACATCAGGCTCCTTACCAGGACAAGGCACAAGGAGGAAAAAGAACTTGGTGCTAATAACCAAGGCATAACTCAACCGTGGAGGTTGAGCAGAGACCTCGATTTGCAGGCTTAGAATACACCGAAGGAGAATGCTCGAAGGTGTCAGATTCTTCTGAGACATCATCAAAATCGTCAAGGAAAGAGAATGATGGGAACATATCCCCATCATCTCATGGTAGTATCCATTGGAGGGAGAGAGTTGAGGCAAGCTCTTATCACCATAATTACACCAGGGAAAACAATGAAAGGTATAACCACTCTCGACATTCGAATGTTCATTTCGACTATAATCATGTTTTAAAGATGGACATAAATCAAGGCATCAAAAAACATGTACCTTTTGTGGATTACATAACCATGCATTTTCTAAGTGTTGGAAAAGAATAACAGCACACAAAAGGAGGAGGCATGAATGACCCTATCAACAACAGGTAAAGAAACATGTTAAGAAGATATGGAGGAAGAAGATGTATTGCAGTCATTGCAACAAAGGTGGCCATCAAAGAGCCACTTGTTGGAGGCTCCATCTAGAGCAACACCTTAAAGACAAAGCGTCGGTGCATGAGCCAGGTGAAACAGTTTTTCAACAAGAAAAACCACCACAGGAGGGTGACCCATTCACATTGATAAGTGAAAAATGGTTTCTAGATATGTTAGCTTGTCATGGTTGTGCTTTTGTAAATCATTTGTTGCATTTTAAAATGTAAAAGTGATGATGATGTTTTCCATCACTTATTAAGCAACAATGATGTCTGGTCTTATTTTTAGTTGCATGATAAACTGTGAAAGTATTGTCGTGTTTCCATCACTTGTCAAAGAAACAATAATGTTTGGCCTTATTTTTGTAAATCATGTGTTGCAGTGATGATGTGTTTTCCATCACTTGTTGACGCAGCAATGATATGTTGGCCTTGTTTTCGTACCCAGGGTATTGTGTCCATCTTAATGTAAACTTGACCACCGAGTATGTGTTATAAACTCGTGGCATGTATGTGATGCTTGGGTCATTAGTTGGTCATGTAAGGCAAGCATGTAATTTTCAGACAGGTTGCAGAGGTTGTAGGTGTCGGCTCATCGCTTAAGGCTATGAAGAACAAAGGTGAAGGAGATGGAAGCGAGACCTTTTTAGGACACTTGTGATGCAAACAAGGTACAAAGAAGTTGCAGATTACTTTTCATGCTTTTGGAGGACCAAAATCTCCTCAATGGGGAGGATTAACCCAGGTGGCTCCAAGGACACACACAAGGCAAAGAGGGCTTATGGAAGCTCAAAAATCAAAGTGATCAGAATGCTTTCGAACCAAGACCAGAGTGTAGATCTTGTCATCCTAATTGTAATGGTGTGAATGCTTCGTCAATCTAAGCTCGTATGAGGGAGAACGAGCCAGTTAAAGTTTCGGTTAAAGTTGCGCTGTGGGCTAGGTTTAAGTGTCCTACAATGTGACTGACCCCGGGGCATGAAATCTAGCTCCCGAAAGCGGGTGAAATTGTTGCCTCGTTAAATTGCCCAATATCCCTTATTTCAAAAGATTTGAAAAAAGCCCTTGTTTTCATAAAAAAATAAAAAATAAAATACGAATGGGGGTGGCGGGCCACCACTGCTCCATAATTGATCTAAGACAAACAATTAAGGTATTACAGACTCATGTGCATGGATGTGCCTATGTTATTTTATGCAATGGATCGATAAGATTGCGAAATACACAGGCACTAAAGCAGTTAGAGAAAACATAACAGACAAACATATAAACACAACAAGTTTAATAAGGAGTTCACCCAATACTCCTGGGCTACGTCTCCCGATCCAGCCTTAAGTGGTGGCCTCTCTATTATGTTTTCAAAGCAGAGTTTTTACAACAATGAGGTCAATTTGAGTCTCACACAACAGATACAAATCAGTAAGACTGTACTTGGATCCCCCAAGTCTCTAGAGTACACAGACTCTCCTTACTGAAACTCGACCTCTATTGGTCACAGTAGTATGAGCCCAATCTAAGACTCATGCATGACATGCATATATAGAAGAGTTCACTTGAACCTCTCAAGCCTTATCTAGAGTACACAGACTCTCTGACTCTCTCTGGCTCTGTCTGGCTAGATGCTGCCTTTGCTTCTGCAGGTCAGCTCAACTTCTTCTCTCTGCTCTTAGATTTCCGCATCTAACTTACTTCGCTTCTCTCTTGTCAGTTCGTGGCTTTAAAGCCAATCTTCTTTTTGACTATTTGTTTCCACTTCCCAACTTTCTGGTTCCCCTACCTCTGTCCATTTGAATCCCTCTTTTTTGCGTAATCATCACTATACAATGCCTCATAGGGAGGTGGCCACTTGTTTCATGATGAACTAAGTGTTAGTTCTCTTGGACGTTTTCAAAATGACCGTTTATTTCGTTAACTCCAAGAATGCCCGTGAAACATGTCCTTCTGCCAACGCTTCATCCATGTCGGACTTCAAATTCTATACAACTCTGTCTGTTTACCTCGTTAGGTCAAGTCATCCATTGAAACACATCTCCACTGTTGATCTGTGGGCCCTAGATCCTACGGTCATTGTTCATATCGGGCGGTTAAGTAACATGACGTTTACCCATCCGGTGTGAATGATTTTCTCTCTCTTCTGATGGATGCGTGGCACCCATTGTGTGGCATCGGGCGAAACTCAATTGAAACCACTTACCGCTCGAAGCCCTTTCGATATTCTACCGGTTTTTGTGGGACCCCGCTTTTGACGGAATCAGAATTGTACTTTTATGCAATTTATAATTACTTCAGGTCAGGGTGTTCAGGGCTTTTCCTTCTTTGAGGGGTTTTCTAATCGCATATCAGAAACTACCCCTGTTTCTTGAATTGACTCCTGGTTTTGCTAAGTTGTGGCAGCATGCGTTACCATGGGTTGACAGCCTGCGCGCTTGACCGAGGGTCCTCGTTGCTTCGCGCTGATCACAAATTGCAACTGTTACGAGCTTATCTTTGATAAGCTTGATCTTTATAAGGCTTTGAAAATTTAGCATGAATTTTACAGAGTTCATGAAAACTTAGAGAGTGTTCTAGGATCCAATTCAGATCATGGCCTACCCATTGAAAAAGTTTTTGGACCACCAAAAGTTGGTTTTTAAGCATCGATCAAGTGAGGGTAGAAATTCCTCGCTTGCCAAATTTCTATCCATTTCACACTGCTCGGTTTTGAACCTCTAAGTCCAATCCTGAGGTACTCAACATCCCCTTTGTCCGTAGTTCTTACCTTCCTGTCCAGAACTATATCTTCCTGCAATTCATTAAGATATTCAGATAACAGATCATCAATAGAAGGCAATTGACTTTGCTCTTCGAGATCTTCAATCAATGAAGGTTCAAATAGTCTCAAGCTTTTTGCATTCACTACTGAATAGATGTGCATGTAAGTTGGCAAATCAAGGCAAAAATCATTCTCATCAATTTCCTCAAATATCTTGAAAGGTTCATACCTTATTGGCTTTAGCTTCTTACCTTCACCTTGTATTCTGTCTTTGCTGATCTACAACCAGAATTTATCACCAACTTGGAAAATATGCTCAATCCGATGCTTATCATGCCTTGCCTTGTACTTGGCTTGGCTCCTTTCCAGCTGTTCTTGTACTGCCTGGTGAATCTCTTGGATTTGTTCAATGAAATTGGTTGCCTTGTCCACATCACTGTGTCCATCAACTACTATGTCTTCACCAAAGACAAAATCCAAGGGAGACCTTGGTGTGAAACCAAAACAGTCTCAAAAGGAGATCTCCGTGTAGAAGAATGTTTAGCACGGTTGTAAGCATGCTGCACATAACGTAAATGTTCATCCTAGAGCTTGAGATGCTTGCTGTAATAGCCTCTGAGCAACTGAATCACTGTCCTGTTGACCACTTCTGTTTGGCCATCTATTTGTGGATGAAAGGCTGTGCTCTTCTTCAGTCTGGTGTCCATCAATTCCCACAGAATCGACCAAAACTTCCCAACAAATTGGGAATCTCGATCAGATACAATGGAAGTGGGTAATCCAAAATGAACCTATACATGTTGAAAGAACAACTTTGTTGTTTGTTCAACTGTAATATTCTTATTACAAGGTATTAAAATACACATTTTGCTGAACCTATCCACAATAACATATAAATAGTCATGACCTTTTCTAGATATAGGCAGTCCCCCAACAAAGTCCATGGAAACACTTTCCCAAGGATGAGAAGGAACTAGTAGTGGAGTGTACAAGCCTAGTTTTCTATTGTTGGGCTTGCTTTTAGCACATATAGTACACCCTCTTACATATCTAGAAACTGTCTCATTCATTTTTGGGCAATAAAAAATCTTTGCAGCTGTGCAACTTTTTTACTTACACCAAAGTGACCTGATATTAGAGAAGTGTGTGCTTCTCGAATTATCTTTACTCTTTCAGTTTGTGGAATGAATAACTTTCCAAAATGATACAAGAGTTTGTCCTTAACATGATAATCCAATTCTTCTACTTGTTTTCCATGACTTAAAGTTGCATATACATCTTTAAAATCTATATCTTGAGCATACTGTTCAATGTAGCTTTCATGCAATACTAAATTATGCTTAAGTATATTAGATGCATTTATGATTGGTCTAGACAACATATCTACAACTTTATTGTGTATGCCCTTTTTATATTTGATGACAAGATGAAATTGTTGTAGAAAACCCATCCACCTATAGTGTCTTAATTACTGCAACTTAGTTTGCGAGTGTAAATATTGAAGTGGTTGATGATCAATATGTATAACTGTCTCTTTGCCCATTAAATAATGTTTCCACTTTTTCACACTCTATACTAATGCATACAATTCCTTATCATATGTGGGATAATTAACTACTGCAAAATTAAATGTATCAGAATGATAACATATGGGTTTACCGTGTTGCATCAACACTGCTCCCATGGCATAGTTGTTGGCATCTATTTCAATCTCAAATGGTCTTTGAAGATCGGGCAGTGCTAATACTGGTGTTGTACTAATCTTTTCTTTTAAGGTGTCGAAGGCTTTCTGCTGTTTGCCTCCCCACTGAAACACCTTGTTCAATCCTGTTAAAGCATGTAAGGGAGCTGCAATCAAGGAAAAGTTAGAAATAAACTTTCTCCAATACTGTGTTGCTCCTAGGAAGCTTCTAACTTCTGTAGCAAATTTGGGTTTAGGTCAGTTTACAATGACTGCAACCTTAGAGGGATCTATCTTCAATTCACTACCCCCTACAATATGACCCAAATAATTCAAAGATGTTTTGCCAAATTCACATTTTGAGAGCTTAACATAAAGATTTTTTCTTTTCAAAACATCTAGAGTCTACTTTACATGATTCAAATGTTCTTCCCATGTTTTAATAAATATAAGAATGTCATCTAAATATACAATGACAAAATCATCAATAAATGGTATGAGTACATCATTCATTACTCTCATGAAAGTAGCAGGAGCATTAGTTAAGCAAAAGGCATAACCAACCACTCATACAACCCCTGCTTTATTTTGAAAGCAGTCTTCCATGCATCTTGCTCTGCAACTCTGACCTAATGGTGGCCACTATGCAAGTCCAACGTGGAAAAATAAACAGCTTCTTTCAATTGATCTAGTAGATCATCTTTGCAAGGAAGGGGATAACGATTTTTTATCGTTATCTTATTCAGTGCTTGACAATAAATACACATTCTCCATGAGCCATCTTTCTTTCTCACCAAGACAATTGGAGACCCACATGGCGATGTGCTAGGTCTTATGAACCCTTTCTCGAGCATCTCTTGTACCTGCTTCTTGATTTCTGCATTCTCTAAAGCGAACAACCTTTTATAACTGTGGTTGTGATTGTTGTTTCATCCCCTGAGTCTGACCCGAAATATTTCTGAATAGCTGCAACAGTCTTCTTCTTTTTTCCATCGTACTTGTTGGGTTTTAGCTCTGGATGCAGAATCCAATAGTGTTCATCATCATGCCCCTCCTTCTTGCAGTGAGTGCATGAAGATTTGGTATTTTGTACAACATTTGTCTTCCTCTCTTTCCATTTATGTTTTCTCTTTTCCTTGTTCTTGTTTGCAATGGGTTTTGATCATCCCCCAATGTCTGGGTTCATATTCTTGCCTCTAGCCTTTAGATGTGTAGTCTAAACAGATACCTCATATATGCTAGTGGGATTAAACATGAGAGTGGTGTGCTTTGAATAGTTGTGTAGACCACCTATATACTTCAACATAGTTTTAGGTGAGTCTAAAGAAATTCCTAGAATCAAACCTCTTTTTCTAAATTCTTGAGTGTAGCCTTGTACACTTTTCCCTTTTAATTGTTGAAGAGTTTGCTAGCTCATCATGGCTTGCTGCATATAAGCTAGTGGATAGAATTTCTTTTTAATTGTAGAAACAAATTCACTCCAGACAGAAAGAATTTTACCATGCTTCTTCATGTAAGCTTGTGTCCTGCCTTCCCACCATACCAAGGCAGTGTCTCCAAGGCGTAGGATGGCCAGCTGAATCTTACTCTTGTCTGAATCAATGCTCTACACCCTGCAATACACATCAATTTGTCTAATCCAATTATCCAGCTTCTCTGCATTCAACTCTCCATCATATATCGACAAATCAAATTTTAACATCTAATTTAATCAAAGATGTTTTGTTTTTATTTTTAGGGCTATTATGAGGTATGGGAAGCTTTTCTTCTTTCCCTTTGCCTTTAGAATGGTCATGGAGGAGAGATTCTTCCACTCCTTTATCTTGCTTGGAGTTTGATGAATCTTCATCTCTACCTTTCTTAAATTCTCTATACATTTCCTCCACCATGGCTCTCATGGTCATGAAACTATCCATGAACTGAGAGTCTGATTCCAAGGGACTTTCTTTTGCCACTTTCCTCTTAGGGTAGACTCTTCCAATTTCTGGGTTAGCTTCAACCAATTCTCCTTCTCCTAATTTGAGCTTTGTCCTAGTTAGCATTCAATAACAAAATCCATCACAAGCTTGTTTAACCTTAGTAACCTAGAGCTATGATACCACTTGATCTGTAATTGATCTAAGACAAACAATTAAGATATTACAGACTCATGTGCATGGATGTGCCTATGTTATTTTATGCAACTGATCGATAAGATTGTGAAATACACAGGCACTGAAGCAGTTAGAGAAAACATAACAGGCAAACATATAAACACTACAAGTTTAATAAGGAGTTCACCCAATACTCCTCGGCTATGTCTCCTGGTCCATCCTTTAGTGGTGGCCTCTCTATTATGTTTTCAAAGCAGAGTTTTTACAATAGTGAGCTCAATTTGAGTCTCACGCAACAGATACAAATCAGTAAGACTGTACTTGGATCCCCCAAGTTTCTGGAGTACATAGACACTCCTTACGGAAACTCGAACTCTATTGGTCACAGTAGTATGAGCCCAATCTGAGACTCATAAATGACAGGCATATACAAAAGAGTTTGCTTGAACCTATCAAGCCTTCTCTGGAATACACATACTCTCTGACTCTCTTTGGCTCTATCTGGCTCGATGCTGCATTTGCTTCTGTAGGTTAGCTTGGCTTCTTCCCTCTGCTCTTAGCTTTCTGCGTCTAACTTACTTCGCTTCTCTCTCTGTTAGTTCATGGCTTTAATGTCAATATGCTTTTTGACTGTTCATTTTCGCTTCCCGACTTTCTGGTTCCCCTGCCTCTGTCCGTTTGAATCCCTCCGTTTTGCGTAATCATCATTGTATAACGCCTCATAGGGAGGTGGCCACGTGTTTCATAATGAACTAAGTGTCAGTTCTCTTGGACGTTTTCAAAACGACTGTTTATTCCGTTAACTCCAAGAATGCACACGAAACATGTCCTTCTGCCAACGCATCATCCACGTCGAACTTCAAATCATATACAACTCTGTCTATTTACCTCATCAGATCTGGTCATCCATCGGAACGTATCTTTGTCGTTGATCTTGGGGCCCCAGATCCTACGATCATCGTTCATATTGGGCGGGTAAGTAACATGATGTTTACTCATCTGATGTGAATGGTTTTCTCTCTCTTACGCTGGATGCGTGGCACCCATTGTGTGGCATCGGGCGGAACTCAGTTGAAACTTCTTACCGCTCGAAGCCCTTCCGATATTCTGCTTTTTGTGGGACCTTGCTTCTGACGGAATCAGAATGATACTTTTCCACAATTTATAATTATTTCTAGTCCTGGCGCTCGGGGATTTTCCTTCTTTGAGGGGTTTTCCCTGTGATATGCGATTAGCAACTTGTCACTAATCACATATCATAAACTACCCCCATTACTTGAATTGACTCCTGGTTTTGTTAATTTGTGGCAGTGCACGTTACCATGGGCCGCCGGTCTACGCGCTTGACCGAGGGTCCTCGTTGCTCCACGTTGATTACAAATTGTAACTGTTACGAGGTTATCTCTGATAAGCTTGATCTCTATAAGACTTTGATACTTTGGCATGAATTTTACAGAGTTCATGAGTGTTCTAGGATCCAATTCAGATCAACCACCCTCGCCACCCCAACCTTCCCCGTGGTCGAATTTATAAAAGACATTAAAAAAAAAAGATCAAAACGGGCCGATGAGCCATAACCCCTACTGACCCTCCCTCAACTACCACATAACTTAATAGTTAAATGGGGTGGGTGGGACACCTCTGGTGGACCCTGCCTACACCCAACCACCGTCATACAAATATAATGTAATATGAACATGGGCTGGTGGGAATTGAACCCGCCTGGCCACATGGCCGGCCCGCTCCACAGGCGGCCCAACCTAAAACATCTCTTCCCACCATGTAACGGTCACACAAAACGCGATACCAACCGCATTCAATGCAACCTCTGCACCAAACAAAACATAATGTCCCATATTAAGGAGGGGTGGGATTTGATCCCTCGACCCCTCCTCAACTACTCATCTATATTTACCAACGCGCCAATGGCTCGGGATTGGTAAATCCACTAGGAAAATTTTATATAAACCCTTAAATTTATTTGGATGAGAGGGGAGAAAGGACCAAACGACGGATTTGAGAACGGAGGTGTGGAACGGAGAAAGGAACCATGACACACTTCCAAGAGGCAGAATGTGGCACAAAAATCGAGGAAACACTTTTTTATTAATTTTTGCAGGTGGAACCATGACGCTGGGAAAAGAGCAGGCGAAACCATGATTGAGCCAAATTCTTAGAAGGGCGAAATTTTGCTAGTGTCCAAATTGGACAAATTTTATGTCGATCTTACACCTCTCAGTGACACGAACCTGATGGTATAGCCAAAATTTTGATTTGAGCAACAAATCTTCAGATGATCCGGAGAAGGAATCTTTTAGGAATCTAGGGGGAATCTAAAAGATTCATGTAGCCCTAGATTTCCACTTTCTTAGAATTCATAATTTTGACAGTCAATTTACACTATTCGACGCCACAAATCTGATGGTGCAATCAGATTTTCCATTTGATCATTTCTTTTCTTAGCCACTTTTCAAAGTGGAGTACAGGTGTCAGCATTCATGTGCGAGCAGTCATTTCCATGCGATTCGACGCTGCAATATTGATGGTATGACCATCTTCAACAGTTTGACATCCTATTCTTAAGATGGCCCCAGGATGTGAGGTATATGCAGTGTGTTCATGTACTTATTTTTGCTATGAGATGCATTGTGATGCATAGATCCTTGTTTGATGTTTGATGTAGGATCTTGTTTTCTTACTTGTTTCATGATTCATGCTTGATGTGACATGGAATCATTTATGAGATGTACTTCTTGTCATGCTTTTATTGAGATCCCTTTGTCGTTATGTTGATGGGATACTCATGTTGTCACCATGTATGTCTGAATTGAGATCCCTTGATGCCATGTTGGCGGGATGCTCATTATTGTCATACGTGAAATTATGTCATACTGATAGGAGTCATTTTGAATGAGAGTTCCTGTAGTGGAACATCTCTTGGAGCCACTCTCACGTGAGGGAAATTTCATTATATGATAGCAATGTCACCATTGTTGGAAATAATACTGAGAGGTGGGGTGAATCAGTATTAGTAACTCAATAATTTTTCATTTCCATAGGCAGATTTGTATACGCTACTTTCACTAAGTGAACGAGTGTGTACACGTGACTGTTATTAAAGAAACCAGTGTATATGTAGAGAACTTTTGATTTACTCAATTTATCATGCATTGAACTTTAACCAGTATGTCAGATATTAATTAGACAGTGCGATAAAAGCAGAATAAAGCATTACACATAAGCATCACACATGAACACCAAGATATAAGGTGGAAACCAAATGTGGGTAAAAACCACTTGTTGCTATCGTCTCTGTCTTCTTTTAATAATAAGAAAAGAATATGTTTGCAATGTTGTACTGGTACAAACTTATACTAGTACACAGGCTTCTACCTGCAGAAGGCTGCAACCTTATCGTGTTTTCCAGCTACTATTGAAAGGGAGATACAACCCCCTTGCTCTTGTACTAGCCAATATGTTTGCTGGTACATAGGCGCCAACCTACAGAAGACTACGACCTTCTCTCTTCCTCCAGGGACCACGTTTCATAAATTTTTAGATTAGATCCATCAACAACATCATAATTGTAATTCAATCATCAAATACATATGCATCAACCAATCAATTTTTGAACCAACCACAATTAAATCAATCAATCACTTTGACAACCCATCAATCTAATCATTTAGAATACTATCACCAGAATATAATAACCAGAACCCAAACCAGAACCCAGATCTATGCAACAGCAAACAAAAGCAACTAAAACATATTTTATAAGGTATACGCTACTTCCATGTGTTGAACCTGCATGTATACGTGCTTTTCTCAAAACGAACCAACATATACATCTGCAAATATTAATTTAGAATTCTGTAGCTATTCCAGACTTCAGTTATACCTAGCTCATATCATTTACAAAATAATATATGCGTCAGTATTCAGATCTAGAATACACATGAGAAAAAACACATAATGATAGTTCATTTTACGCTTTAAGATCCCAATCCATCATTAGATCTAATCCCTCATCATCCGCTAAGGTTCATCTTTGGTTCAGATCAAGCAATGCACCATAACCCAATAACTTGCATACTAGATCTCACACTTCGTCAAATATTTGGTAATTGCACACTATGGCCTGATGATCTTCTCCTCCTTTTATAATTTTAGGACTTTCTCAATACCATGGACCAAAACCACTTAGGACCAATACCTTGGACCAAATATCTACGGTCAATACCTCAGACCAGATACCTTGGACCAATATCATGGATCAAAATACCATGGACCAAATACTTCGGACCAAAAACTTAGTTTTCCAAGGTATACACGCTTTATCTTTTGTGAAAGTGCACGTGTACGTATACGCGACTTGTATACAGTGAACCTGCGTGTATACGCAACTTGGTCAATGGTGAACCTGTGTATACCTCTCTTTCTTCATTCTGTGAAGACTGATCTGTAATTCTTTTTTGTTTACTAGCTATAATGTGATCTTTCATCTGAGTGAGTTTCCATCAAGGACAATCCCTGTATCATAATGCCAACAATATCCCCCTTTGGACTTGATGGCAACAACCACACCAAGTCACTCTCCCCCTTTGACATAAAGGGCAAAGGGTCATGCTCCCCCTGAGTACATGCTAAAATATCTGATATGCTGAAGTGTACTGATTGAGCTCCCATGATTGAGTCCATGCTCCCCCTGAGCACAAACAAAGTCTGCAAAAAGATTTTATAAAAGAAGAACATGACTCTATACCAATGATCTTCCTATCACCAATGACTCATACATACATCCATCTCCCAACCAAGTGGGGATATACCAAATTTGATTCATCCACCTACCAAGTGGGGATATACCAATTGTTTATACATGACAAAAACAAGAAACATTACATCGTCCATCCCATACATAATGGGGTTACAAATTAGGTCTTTTCATGACCTTTACATTAAATGATATGCATGAAATATATAGCATAGACCAAATATCTTAAGCAAGACCATGATAGTCATCAACAACTATCATATGATTTGTAGCATCAACAACATCTGTCAACAACATCCAAACCAACAAACTATATATGTCCCAAAATATCATCAACCTGTGTCAAAGTATGTTGGTATATATAAACTCATCCTCTTGATCTCATCAAGATAAACTTACTATGTTCCCTTATCATAACCTTCCATGAATCAACTAAGCATATGTCATATCCAAGCGGTAGCACAAAATCATGCACATCATATCATATGTATGTGAAAACACCATAGACATCATTATCAAAAACTGCATGATCCTTCCACAAGAACCTTCAGCATATCATCACAAGGGAATATCCCATATCATCGACCTTGATAACCAACATATGTGAGTATCAACCTATCATCATAAAGTAAGAACTCATCATCATTGATTAGGTACCAAAGACTTCTAGATATAATGCCAACAATGCTTTATTAGAAGCATACCATGTTCTCCCCTTGAACTTGTTCCACCTGTTCATTGTCAAATCTGATCATTACATATGTTAGTAATAGATATCAAAACATCATTGATCAGATATACATCAAGTTATCAAAAACTTTATGAGGACCAATATATTTCCACATGTTATCAACAGATTGTAACCATCATCAAACAGAGCAAATAATTGATAGAACCATAGCAGACCCCTTTTTCCTGAGTTTGGCCCACTGCTTTTCTTCAAACCAACATATACGTGGTTGTTCCCACAGAAACCCGCATATGTACGCGACTACGCTTCATGAAACTCGCGTATAACAACCTTTCTCTAAAAAAATAGGATTTAACAGCAGGATGATACAACAACTAGTCCTAACTTTTGTCTGAGATATTCAAATGTTTCTCTTGGTAGTGGTTTAGTGAATATATCAGCCACCTGTTCTTTGGAGGGAACATACTCCAATTTGGCCTTTTGTTCAAGCACTTTTTCATGTAGAAAATGATATTTGATGGGTATGTGCTTGGTCTTGGAGTGCATGACTAGATTCTTTGAAATACTGATGGTACTTGTATTATCACATAGAATGGAGATGGGTGGCGTACATGTGATCTGAATGTCTTTCAAGGTTTGCATCATCCAAAGTAGTTGTGTGTAGCAAGATGCAACAACCACGTATTCTGCTTCAGCAGTAGATAATGCAATTGAACTTTGTTTTTTGCTGAACCATGACACTAACCTGGTACCCATATAGAATGCACCACTACTAGTGCTTTTTCTGTCATCAACACTTCCTGCCCAATTTGCATCTGTATATGCATGAAGTGTAAGATACGTATCTCTAGGATACCATAAACCAAAGTTCTATGTTCCTTGAAGATATTTGAAAATCCTTTTGACTGCCTAAAGGTGTGATTCCTTGGATTTCCTTGGAATATTCCAACTATTCCTATTGCATGCATGATGTCAGGTCAGGTACCTGTGAAATAAAAGTAGACTTCCAATCATGGATCTGTAAGTTGGTTGATGTACTACTGTTGATTCATCATTTGAGCTGAGACTGCATCCTGTTATCATTGGGGTACATACTGGTTTATAATCTTCCATGCCGTACTTTTTCAAGATTTGTTTGAGATATTTGGTTTATGAAAGAAAAATACCATCTTTATTTTGTTGAACTTGTAGACTAAGAAAATAGGTAAGCTCACCAAGCAAGGACATTTCAAATTCTTGCTGCATTACTAAAGCAAAATTCTGACTCATGGATTCTTCATTGCTACCAAAAATGATATCATCAACATAAACAACAATTATTAACAATTTATCAGTGTCAATCTTTGTATATAGATTGCTATCCGTTGATCCCTTTGAAAAACCCTGTTGGTGGAGATATTTGTCAAGACGATAATACCAAGCCCTTGGAGCTTGTTTTAGACCATAGAGAGCCTTTCTGAGTCTGCATACAACTTTTGCATCATTTCCAAGAATGAATCCTTCCGGTTGCTCAATATATACTTCTTCTTCTAAGTCTCCATTAAGAAAGGCAGATTTTACATCCATTTGGTATACTTTGAATTTTTGAAAACTAGAAAGAGCAAGAAACATCCTTATGGATTCAAGTCTAGAAACAGGTGCAAAAGTTTCTTCAAAATCTATACCTTCTTGTTGAGCATATCCTTTACAAACAAGTCTGGCATTGTTTTTAATAACTTCTCCATTTTTGTTCAGCTTGTTTTTGAATATCCATTTAGTTCCTATGATATTCTTAACATGAGGTCTAGGAACTAATTCCAAAGTATTATTCTTTTCAATTTGCTTAAGTTCTTCATTCATGGCCTTGACCCAACATACATCTTTGCATGCTTCATTTAAATTTTGGGGTTCGGTGGAAGATAGTAATGCTAGATAGCTTAAGGCTTCTATAATATTTCTTCTTGTCTGCACACTTGCCTCTTTTTCCCCTAAAATTTCAGTTTCTGGATGATTTTTCTGAACATACCCGGACAGAGTCTTTTCTTCTACCATTATCTCTTCTTTTGGTGCTTCATTCATTTCTTCTTTAGAATCAGTGTGATTTGACGTGGGAAAATAATTCTCATCTTCTTCATTGTCATAAACTTCGGTTTTTATCTGTTTTGGATTTTTGCATGCTTCATCAACCACAACATCAATACTTTCAATAATTTTCCCAAGTCTTTTATTATAACATTTATATCCTTTACTTCGGGAAGAGTAACCAAGAAGCATACATTTGATCTGGGTTCAAACTGACCAAGTTTTTCATCAGTCCTTTTGATGTAACATTTGCTTCTAAAAACTTTGAAGTATTTTATAGTAGGAGTCTTACCATACCAAATTTCATGTGGAGTTTGATTATTGTTTACCCGAACATTTGCTTAGTTGAGAATAGTGACAGTGGTGACTGCAACTTCACCCCATAAGGTTGCAAGTGTTCTAGATTCATCTAGCATAACTCGAGCCATTTGCTAAACAGTTCTGTTCATTCTCTCTACCACTCCATTTCGCTAAGGAGTCCTTGCGGTGGAGAAAAACCTTTTTATTCCATGTTGTTAACAAAAGTCAAAGAATTCATCCGAGGTAAATTTCCCTCCTTGATCAGATCTGAGGCATTTGATTTTGTGATCTGATTCATTTTCAACCAAATATTTGAAGGCTTTGAACTTTTCAAATGCTTCATCTTTATGCTTTAGAATACCTATCCAACACATTCTAGAAAAATCATCAATGAACAATCTAAATTATTCTTCTCCACGAGTTGAATTTTTCCTTGATGGTCCACATAAACTAGTATGAACAAGTTCAAGAGGCTTACTAGCCGACCCTTATTTTTCAATGAAGTGAGATTTGGTTTGCTTACTGAATTGAAATGGTTTGCATATTGTATTTTTAGGGCTGATATCTGGAAGATCACGAACAACCTGGAATCTACATGCTTTTCTTATTTGAGAAAAGCTTAGATGTCCCAATCTTCTGTGCCATAGCCAGTTTTCATCATTTTTTCTTAGATAGCACTGTTGTTGTCCTCCCTTGAGTATGTATAAGTTGTTTGGAGTTCTTGTACCTTTGATCACGGTTTCTCCCGTGTCAAGCTCACGAACAACACATCCATTTGATCGAAACACTACTTCATTTCCTTGATCACACATTTGACTGACACTCAACAATTTATGCTTCAGACCATCAACATACATAACATTCCCAACTTTAACTTTTTCTTTCAAGAAAATAGAGCCTTTACCTTTTATGACAGCAGGAGTGTCGTTTCCAAATGAGGCATTCTTTTCCTTTTCTAAGGCATTATATGAGTGTAGTTTTTCTTTGTCACCTGTCATGTGTTTGAGCATCTACTGTTGATGTACCACTGGTTTTCTTGTCCTTCTGCATACAAGGCTATACCACATCTTTCTGTTCACAGTTCTTTCTTTCTCCATATTTTTGGATTTAATAGAGTTTTCTCCTTTTGAGATATTTGCCGAAATTTACTCCTGCATTCAGATTCTTCATGGCCAAGGTTGTTACAGATTGAGCATTCTACTTCATTTTCAAGAAGAGAATTTATTATAGGAACTTTTATTGATCCCTATTATGTTCCTTTGATTTCGTGCTTCTCTAGTCATGATTGTTGTGTAAGCAACACATTGAGAAACTTTGTGTCCAAAATTATGACATGAGAAACATTGACCATTGAAGAAGTTCCTGCGATTATCGAATCTATTGACTTGGTGATTGTAGTTTCTATTCAACTTTGAAGCAAATTGAGTATGATTTACCTGAGGTTTGTTGTGACTTCTGTTCATCCTTGAAGCAAATTGAGCATGATTTACTTGGTGATCTGCTTTATCCCTTTGCTAACGATTGTCATACTGTTCACTGTTCTTTGCTGCATCAAGATAGCTTTTAGTGGAGGTTGACGGCTTTTGTGATTGAGGTGCTTCTTTAGTATATCCAAAACTTGTCTTTATCAGAGGAGAATGCTGCACTTTGATAATTTCATTTAAGGTTTCTGATCCTTTAGCAAATCTATGATTGAGAGATCTTGTTTTCTCAAGATCCTTTCTTAGACCCACAATTTCACATTCTAGTTTTTCATTGTGCTTTTCTCTTTCAACAAGTTGATACGTCAAGGTATCTATAATCATATTCTTTTCTTCTAAACAGATTTTGAGTTTAGATATTTCTTCATGAAGGTCATCTTCTTCTAAAGCATCCAAAAATTTATCATCTTCATAAGCCATTAGAAGTCTATAGTCATTACTATTTTCATCTTCATCACTATTTGATAATCCATCGCTATCTACATAAGTATAGTAACTCTTTTTACATACACTTTGTTTTCTAATCCATTTTGTAGATTCCTTCCCTTTATCATATTTATCTTTATGAGGACATTTGGAAGCATAATCTCTGACTCTACCACAAGCAAAACAATTGAAAGGTTGTTTACTTCTAAATCTTCTGGAACCCCGTTGAAGCTTCTTGACAAAGTTTACTTCATCTTCTTCTTCTGAAATATGTCCTGATTCATTGAGTTCTTCTTTTCCTTTTGTTGAAGCTTTAAATGAGGCTTCTCTCATATCTGATGGGCTTCCTTTTCTCATCTCAAAGGCAGTTAAGATTCCATGAAGCTATGTCATAGTAATAGTTTGTAGATCTCGTTTTTCTTCAATGGCAGATACTTTTGATTCAAATTTAGCAGACAAGGATCTTAAAAGTTTCTCAACTAAGGTAACTTCCTTTATCTATTCACCCAGATTCCTCATGCAATTAACAACCTCATCTATACGTAAGAAGTAACTAGCTATACTTTCATCGTTGTGCATCTTAAGAGTTTCATATTGAATTCTGAGAGTTTGCAGTTTAGCACGTTTTACCTGAGAGTCTCATTCGTAGCTTAGAATGATTTTGTCCCATATTTCTTTGGCTGAAATGAGCTGCATAAATTTGAAAAACTCTGATTGTGACAGACTTCCTAATAATATATTGACAGCCCTGGCATTGGTTTCATATTTCTTTTTACCTGCTGCATCTGTAGGAATTGCTGAAGGAAATGTATATCCTCCTTCCATGATTTCCGAGACATCTGTTCCAAGTGATTGGAGATAGGTTGTGTTTCTTATCTTCCAATAAACAAAGTTTCTCCCATCAAAGATTGGCGGTCTGATGGATCCCCCGCTTTCTTTATTACTCATGATGATGGATCTTCCTTCAAGTGATCAAGCTTCTTCTGAAGGACCTACTCTAATACCAATTGTTGGAAATAATACTGGGGGGGCGGGGTGAATTAGTATTAGTAACTCAATAATCTTTCATTCCATATGCAGATTTGTATATGCTACTTTCGCTAAGTGAACTAGTATGTACACGCGACTGTTATTAAAGCAACCAGCGCATATGCAAAGAATTTTTGATTTACCCAATTTATCATGCATTGAACTTTAACCAGTATGTCAGATATTAATTAGACAGTGCAGTAAAAGCATAATAAAGAATTACACATAAGCATCACACATGAACACTAAGATATAAGGTGGAAACCCAATGTGGGTAAAAACCACCTGATGCTGTCATCTTTGTCTTCTTTTAATAATAAGAAAAAAATCTATTTACAATTTGTACTGGTGCAGACTTATACCAGTACGCAAGCTTCTACCTGCAGAAGGTTGCAACCTTCTCTCATTTTCTAGCTACTACTGGAAGGGAGCTACAACCCCTAGCTCTTGTACTAGCCTATATGTTTGTTGGTATGTAGGTGCTGACCTACAGAAGGCTACGACCTTCTCTCTTCCTCCAGGGACCACGTTTCATAAATTTTCAGACTGGATCCATCAACAACATCATAACTGTAATTCAATCATCAAATACATTTGCATCAACCAATAAATTTTTGAACCAACCACAATTGAATCAATCAATCACTTTGATAACCCATCAATTTGATCATTCAAAATACTATCACCAGAATATAGTAACCAGAACCCAAACTAGAACCTAGAACTCTGCAACAACAAACATAAGAAACTAAAACATATTTTGTAAGGTTTACGCTACTTCCATGTGTTGAACCTGCATGTATATGTGTTTTTCTCAAAGCCAACCAGCATATACATCTGCAAATCTATTCCAGACTTTAGTTATACCTAGCTCATATCATTTACAAAATAATATATGCATCAATATTCAGATCTAGAATATACATGAGAAAACACACATAATGATAGTTCATTTTACGCTTTAAGATCCTGATCCATCATTAGATCTAATCCCTCATCATCCGCTAAGTTTCATCCTTGGTTTAGATATAGAAATGCACCATAACCCAATAACTTGCATACTAGATCTCACACTTCATCAGATATTCGATATTTGCACACTATGGCCTAATGATCTTCTCCTCCTTTTATAGTTTTAGGCCTTTCTCAATACCATGGACCAAAACCACTTAGGACCAAATACCTAGGGTCAATACCTTGGACCAGATACCTTGGACCAATACCATGGATCAAAATACCATGGACCAAATACTTCGGACCAAAAACTTAGTTTTCCAAGTTATACGTACTTTTCCTTTTGTGAAAGTGCGTGTGTACGTATACACGAATTTTATATAGTGAACCTGTGTGTAGACGCAACTTGGTCAATGGTGAACCTACGTATACCTCTCTTTCTTCATTATATGAAGATTGATATGTAATTCTTTGTTGTTTACCTGCTATACTGTGATCTTTCATCTGAGTGATTTGCCGTCAAGGACAATACCTGTATCATAATGCCAACAACCACCTATGTACATCATCACTCTTTCTAGCACTTAATGTAGCGGCCTACACCATCTTGATATTAGGGCCCGGAGATGTAGTCCCTCCTAGATGAACTCTGTTATCAATGCATTGAGTTTTATGTTGTTGATTCTTGTCATGCTCCTTCTTCTTTACAACGTCCATATATGTCACTTTATGCTATTTTAAATGAAATTTAATCACATCACAAAAGAAAAAGATCTTGGTTAAATCCGGGATCTAAGTCAACTCGGATCACAGGGAGATCCCCTAACATGTTGGTGGGTCCAACACCGTCAACATTTTTGCACTAGAAGGAGGGCCAGATGACAAGCTGAGTCCTCACATCTATTTTTAATCTCTACATATATATCATGACTAACTATAGAGTTACTCTTTTGGAGTGTATGTATTATGGAAACAACTTCATTATCTCGGAAATGCTCTTGGATAACTTATCACATAAAACATACGATGGAGGCCACCTAGCCTTGGTTTGGCACGTGGTCGACGTTTTAGGCTCATGCGACCTGCGCGTTGTTCGTCTACACGCTTCGAGGGCATCCAATGCACTAGTGTGCCACGCTGCCCAAAAAATCTATTCATTATCTTGCTCAACTGGTCACAGAGATAGACCATTCTTTCAATCACTTTAACCGTAAAGCATTCAATAAAGAAATTCTAAAATTACAAAAAGTAGACGATGAATCCGTTGAACAATTTTACACGTTTTTTTAATCTTGCATATCGATTCCCTAAAGATGAAATTGATTGGGAATTTCTCGATGGGATATTTGAGTATCTTCTTTACATATCCAAAAATCTGCAACTCTTGAAATCACTCGAGTTCCTCTCAACACACTTCTGTGATGGAGCTTCACAATCACAAGCAGGCATAGTTGTTGTCACAAGTGACTATTCGCCTTCACCTCATCAAAAAACTCCACCACCGCAGAGTGATGTGGAAATTATGCACACACATCTGTTGAACTGTCACATCCTCCCAACCCACTCGCTCTTGATATCTGCACAGATTTGGCTTGCAAGCTTGTTGGTTGTCATGTGGATTCATTCCCTCAACCTTTGTCCTCATGTTCTTTTGATCCTCTAGATTGTATTGTCTTGTGTTCTTCCTTTCGAGACTCCTCACCTGTTGTGAACGAGGATCAAATTATCAACGGAGTTGGTGTTATGCAGCCAACCTATGCCATCATTCATGATGAGTGTGTGTGGGAATCTAAAGAAGAACCCGCAGCGAAGGATGACTCCCTTCCATCCGCACCTTACCTACTCTATCCTAACATCCCTTGTGATTCTGCCACTACTGATTTCCCCTGTGAAAACTCATTTCCATATGTTTCTACTTCCCATCATTCACAAGAGATATCAGATGTCAGTCTGTCATTACATTGTGGATAGGACACATCTTCCTTCGGAAATTCGTCCAATCTGTCATCTGTCTTTCCTGAAAACACACAGGGTGAACATCCTGGCTTCTCATCTACCCCTTTGCACAATTCATCAAATCATGAGGATGCTGACAAACATCCTGAATTTTCTGATCTTGGTTATCGTGATCTCTCTACTTCTTCATCCAATCATGATGTTGATTAAATCGTTGTTAATCTATCTAAGACACTGGTCTACGATGATCTACTTTTTGACGAAGTCGAAACCCCCAAGGCTGTCAAGGCACTTCAGCCCGAGCTGATGGTTATGTCAGGTCCTCGCTGTCCTGAGGTTGGTTTCACTTCCAATCAGGAAATTGTTGAAACACACAAGGCTCCTCATCACTCTCTGCTTTGCATTCAGGATCAATCCAACACTCATATTTCACTTCCTCCACTCGGACTATACGATGCCATCACTCATGTGTTGGAGGAATCTTACATAGCAAGCACACTTGCACAATGTAAGTGGTCTACCTTTCTCACATTTGCTTGCATGTCATAGTCAAGAGAATGCATACACTCAACATTTTCATGTAGTGTAGCACAACACCATGGCAAGACCACAAAGTGCATGTCATGCGCTTTCACTCATTTTTGTTATGTGGAAACTTGTAAGCTCAGAGTGTGTTCGTCTTCATCATTATATATTTCATGCTTGCTGGTTTGCGCAACTACGATGTTCACAAACCATGCCTTCACCAACATGGGTCAACCAATGCACCGGTGGCTGCATTGGAAGTATCACTTCACATGAGATGACCTATGCACTGTTAGCTTAGGATTAGGAGTAGTGTTTTCTTTTGAGTTGTTTGCTTGCATGCATGTTTTCTTCTTTCTTTGTGTGTTTTCTTGCTTGATTTCTTGTTTGTTTGATTACTCGCTTTACATATGCATTCACTTCTGCTTCTTGCTTTGCATTTTTTTTGTTTGCTTGTTTTTTTTCGTAGGTTAGTTTCGCATGGACCGTGTACGACTCTTGAAACAAGCCTGGGTAAAGTACAAGAGGACTTGTACGACTATTAACGTTTGGTTATCTGTTCTCCACTCTCTCATGAAGAACTTGTTACTTTCAATCCATGATACATCAATGGAAAATACGTACTATTTGAAGTGAACCTTGGTGAAAACACAATGATTGCATGCTAACTAGTATCACCTACTCTAGTTGGTTGTTTTTGGGTTAATCCTTGTCAGCTCAGTCAAGTAGAGTAAGATGAGGTGGAAAACCTTGACACACACGTCAGAGGTATATATAAACTACTTCTCTGAAGGAACAACCTCTTCTGCTCTCAATAAGTCGGGATCCCTCTTGTGCCTCTGAAATGAATAAGTGTCATGCACAGTTATGAAAATGAAAAATGAAAAAGTGAAAATGTGAAAGAAAAAAATCGAAAAAAAAAAATGAACAAGGCGAAAGAAGAGAAAGGCTTCCTGCGTAGAGAGGTGACGCAAGTAACTCCGCTGGGGTACTTACCAGGCTCACTGGTAGTGGAGTGATGCTTGTGTTCCTACGTGACTCCACCAGGGTACTGTCCAGGCCTGCTGGCAGCGGAGCAACACCAGAGATGAAACTGAAACTCTGACGATCATATGACTTGTGCATCAATATACCCCTCATCCCCAATTGAAACAACTGTGTTGGCTTGGCTTGGAATGTGTGTCGACCGACCAAAAGCCTAGAAGATGCTACATCTTACAATCAAGCAAGTGTGGAAACCAAGGCGAATAAAGAACTAAACAATACTTCCGGAGGTGTTAGACTTGCTTTTCACGAATAAGGTCCATTAAGGAAGATAGAGTTCTACGAGTGTGTCACCAAGTGTTGTAGCGGCTACAAGCACCCTCCAAAACTTTTCCCTAGATTTGTTTTGGAGCCTCCCTACCAACCATCCTCAACATCATGTCTTGCATTGTCAAGCACATCATCTACATCTATTTCATAAAGTCTTGTTAGCCTGTTCATGAAAGTTTGTTCTACCTCCTTCACAGGCTGCTTTCTGGACTTGGTTTCAGTTGCTGGTTTGGCAGCTCCCTTTGGGAATTGTACAATTCTGGATGGGAACCAACCTTCCCTCCAGAAATTGTGAAAACCTAGCTGGACACACAACTGGGTTGCGGAATTACGCAATTCTTCTTGACAATATTCCTCTCAAAAATTGCACAATTCATCCCAAGGCAACTGCTCAGCCCATAAATTGCGCAATCCTAGGAGATAGTCACCTATTCCTCCCAGGAATTGCACAATCCCTCTGGGACAGCTAGCCCAGCAGCTAGCCAAAATTTCACAAATCCAGCAAGGGAGCCTGCTGAGCTCATAAATTGCGCAATACTGTCAAACATGCTTCCTTGAGAAAATTGCGCAGTCTGGCCCGGGACAGCTACTCAACCCAGAAATTGTGCAATCCTACGAGATAGTCACATGTTTCTCCCAGAAATTGTGCAATCCCTCTAGGACAACCATCTTTGCTCAACCCATAAACTGTGTAGATTTTCATCCCAGGCTCGTAGACTGCTGCATGTTCCTTCAGGTTGATTGATTGCCTCTGGTACCAAACAAAACTGATTTGCATGCATGGACTGCTTCTCCCAAGGCAACATGCAAAGGCATCCCTTTATTTAGGGATCTATTTTTAGTAGCTGGAGGTTACATGCAAGGATCATTTCAGAAACCTCCAACTAAGTGTCGCTTTTCCTAGATTTGTGGCATGCACGTCACAACCTAAATTTTATCAAAAGTCATCAACCGGACGCTGCAGAGCTCATTTCTCACATTGACCTTGTAGCGCTAACATCCCACATTGCATCTAGGAGTCGTCGGCACATCCAACTCAGCTATTTCGTGGTAAGCCCACTTTTCATGTCTCGTGCTGTGTTTCTGGCACGTTTTGTGTTTCACTTCGTGTGAGTGTTGTCTGCTTGATTTCAGTGAGCACTTGCTATCATTTTGATGTATGTTAGCTTGTAGAAGCGCCGTTTTATTTTTCATTTGCATCTCACTATTATCACATGCATGACACTGTTTTTGCACGAACGGTCATTGTTGCGCTGACTCGCTTCACACACATGCATGCTTTCCCATTTTCTGAATCCTGCACTTGTTTTTTGCATGTATGATCATTCATTCTTGTTTGCACTTATCTCATCATGCATTCAGACTTCTCATGTTTTCATTTGCCCGTTGGCCGGCCTGGGCTGCCTTGGCCTGGGCCATGCCTTGCCCAGCTAGCATTGCATATTTCTGAAAGCAAAGGCTCTACCTTCCCTCTAGAAATTGTGTAATTTTGTCCCAACACTGACCTCCATGCATGCACTACACAATTCTTGGAGGCAGTGTCCCGCTGGCCCTAGAAACTATGTAATGCAATTTGCTGGTTGCATGTCACTGTTGACTGAAATTGTGCATTACATAGTTTTAGTCCTAAGAAGGCCAGGATGGAATGTGCATTGCGCAGTTCCAGTAGTCAGTCAGCCTCCTGACAGCCCAGACTATGCCTTGCATAGTTTTGGCAGTCACTCTCCCAACCTCCCGGTGAAAATTGCGCAATCTTCACAGACAATCACACATGTATGTTGCATGTGAGTCCTCCAGTTCGTTTTGGTTTTCAACTAAAAGATTGCTTGCCATGAGTGTTGCTATGTCTCCAGGTATCACATGTGTTCATCTGCTTCTCAGCAACACAAGTACAATGGCTTTCCAGGAGAGTAGAGTCGAAGACACTGTTCGTAGCACACTTGGAGATGCAATGGATCAAGTGTCTATGAATTGGCTATCTATGAAGACATCAAGTTGTTCATGGACAAGGATATCAAGATGAATGGTAACATCACCATCAGCAGCAACAGAAGGCGACACACCTGCATGCAACGAATGCAAGAGGAAGGTTGTTGACAACATAAAGGTGGAGCAAAGCTTCAAGTTTAAAGTAGGTCCACTCATGACGAAAGAAGATTTGGAGATCGAGGCTATGAGGTGACTCATGAGAAGGAAGAGAAAGACGGAGAAGGAGTTGCATGTGTTGAAGCAACAACTCAAGGGAGAATAGGAGCTGCACAAACGAGATAATGAGTTGCAGCAGGAACAGGTACAACAGGGGGTGCAATATGCACAGATGGATGAAACTGCATCCGTACAAGTTATAGATCCATCCCAGCTGTTGGCATGGAAAAGACAAGGTGAGTAGTGTTGTTGATTTCATGTAAGGAAATTCAACAACATGTATGTCATTATGCGCATGCATGCGATCCCACCCATTTGGCACACTCACCGAGGTGAAAAAAAGAAGCAAGTATGGCTGGAGCTAAACATGTACCTCGACAAGTTGATGCGCATGGTCATCAACGCACACTTGGAGATCAACACGGACACTATGCATTGGTATGTCGTTGGTCCAGCCAGACTCAAGACGATGATTCCCATGCTATCAAACGAGTTGGACAGAGGGGCCATACCAGTGTACCCGCATGCAACAGAGACAAGAGTTCACTTTTAGCAGGATGTCACCATTTAGTGCACAGACACCATCATGGACAACAAAGCCTGGCATCAGTTCGCCACCATTGACCATCACAAGGATGTCAAAGAGTTGGTCTCACCATAATGATCTGAGTGTCAGTGATGTCTTGCATGGCTTTCTCAAGCCATTTTGTCTCACATGGGTACATGTGCATTGTAATGTAACATCTTGTCAAGCGGAAGTTCAAGTGTCGATAGTTGAATGTAACAGTCATAGAGTAGTTGAAGAGTCATGAGGGTAGATGAACAGTCACAAAGGGGAATGTCAAGGGTCACCCCATCCTTTGCTATAAATAGCCCTCATAACTCATTGTATAAGCTTTTGGTCAGCCAAGCTTCCAATAGGAGTATCTTAGAGAAATCTTGGACAATATTGTAATGAGCCTTGACTTCTACATTGCGCAGAGCTAGTATATCTCTTTGGAGGAGCAGGCGACAGTGACTGTAACGTTCCGCTATCATAACTAGTGGTTGGTCATGGTTGTATTGTATGACTGGAAATTACACTTTTCAATATGGCAAAGCCAACACATTTCATGCATATGTCGTATTGTATTCCAGCTATCTTGTTTACTCTAAATGTTATATGTATATGTTTGCTTACGCATGCATGTGTAGCTATTTTTTGCATATGTATGTATGTATGAATCTTAGTGAAATGTTCTGTTGGTTTAACCATCACTTTGGATTGCTAGCTAAATTTCCTTCCATGTTGTGGTGCATCTTTTCTCGTGTGTTTGCTTCTTAACTTCGTGCTATCACAGGTTTCCAAGGGACGCAGTCACCTCACCCTCCATGTGTTAGAACCGCTCATTCACCTTCCTTGACTTACTGCATATGTCACACCCTTGCTACCAACAGGGACATCTTACTTGCCTCTGTGAAAAACCGCGGTCAAGGTGATACTGTACAACCCACTGCTAGGACACCTACACCAAATGATCTGAGGTCTAATTGGGACTTCTTACTAGGGAGATTCCCTGACATGTTGGCGATTCTAGCACCGTCAACATTTTGGCGCTAGAAGGAGGGCCAGATGACAAGATGATTCCTCACATTTGTTTTGAATCTCTACATATCTGTCATGACTAACTACAAAGTTTCCCTTCCGGAGTGTATGTATTATGGAAACGACTTCATTATCTTAGAAAAGATCTCGGATAAGTTTTCACATAAAACATACGATGGTGGAGGCCACGTAGCCTTAGTTAGGCATCTGGTTGGCATTGTAGGCTCATGTGAAAGACATGGAATCTTTGAAGAATACATGACCTGCACATTGTTCGTCTACACGCTTTGAGGGCACCCAATGCACTGGTGTGCCACGCTACCCGAAAAATCTATTCATTCTCTTGCTCGTCTGGTATCAGAGATGGACCATGCTTTCAATCACTTTAACCGTAAAGCACTCGATCAAGAAATTCTGAAATTACAAAAATATCCCAATGAATTCGTTGAACAGTTTTACACATACTTTTGTAATCTTGCATACCGGTTCCTCGAAGATGAAATTGATTGGGAATTTCTCGATGGCATATTTGAGTATCTTCTTTACATGTCCAAAAATACACAATTCTTGAAATCACTCGAACCCCGATAAACACACTTTGGTGATGGAGCTACGCAATCACAGGCAGGCACAATTGGTATTACAAGTGACTATCTGCCTTCACCTCATCAAGTAGCTCCACAACCGTAGAGTGATGTGGGAGATTATGCACACACATTAGTTGAACTGTCACATCCTCCCACCCTACCTGTTCTTGATATCTACGCATATTTTGCTTGCAAGCCTGTTAGTTATCATGTGGATTCATTCCCTCAACCTCTGTCCCCGCATTCTATTGATCCTCCAGATTGTACTGTCTTGTGTTCTTCCATTATGGACTCCTCACCTGCTGTGAACGAGGATCAAGTTGTCAATGAAGTTGTTGTTATGCAACCAACCTGTGCCATCATTCATGATGAGTGTGTGTGGGAATCTAAAGAATAACCCATGGTGAAGGATGACTCCCTTCCATTTGTGCCTCACCGGCTCTATCCTGACATCCCTTGTGATTCTGCCACTGTTGATTTCCCCTGTGAAAACTCATTTCCGAATGTTTCTACATCCGATCATTCACAGGACACGTCGGATTTCAGTCTGTCATTACATTGAGGAGAGGACACCTCTTCCTCCAGAAATCTGTACAATTTGTCATCTGTCATTCCTGAAAACACAGAGGGTGAACATCCTTGCTTCTCATCTACCCCTCTACACGATTCATCAAATCATGAGGATGCCAACAAACATCCTAAATTTTTTGATCTTGGTTGTCATGATCTCTCTAGTTCTTTATCCGATGATGATGTTCATTCAATCATTGTTAATTTGTCTAAGACACTGGTCTACGATGATCTATTTGTTGACGAAGTCAAAACCCCCAAGATTGTCGAGGCACTTCAGCCCAAGCTGATGGTTATGTCAGTTCCTCAACGTCCTGAGTTTGGTTTCGCTTCTGATTAGGAAATTGTTGAAACATGCAAGGATCCTCATCACTCTCTGCTTTGCATTCAAGATCAATCCAACACTTAGATTTCACTTCCTCCACTTGAACTACATGATCCCACCACTCATGCATTGGAGGAATCTTATATAGCAAGCACACTTGCACAACATAAGTGGTCTACCTTTCTCACGTTTGCTTGCATGTCACAGTCAAGAGAATGCATACAATCAACATCCGTACGTAGTGTAGCACAACACCATGGCAAGACCACAGAGTGCATGTCATGCACTTTTACTCTTTTTTTTTTTTGGATGCTTATAAGCTCAGAGTGTGTCCGTCTTCGTCGATATATATTTCACGCTTGCTGGTTTGCGTAATTGTGATGTTCGCAAACCATGCCACCAACATGGGTCGACCAATGCGCCGGTGGCTGTATTGGAAGTATCACTTCATGTGAGATGATCCATGCATTGTTACCTTAGGAGTAGGAGTAGTGTTTGTTTTTGAGTTGTTTGCATGCATGCATGTTTGCTTCTTTCTTTGTGTGTTTTCTTTCTTGCTTGTTTGTTTGCTTACTCGCTTTGCATACACATTCACTTTTTCTTCTTGCTTTGCATTTTGTTTTGTTTGCTTGTTTTTGTTCATAGGTTAGTTTCACATGGACCGTGTACGACTCTTGAAACAAGCCTGGGTAAAGTACAAGAGGACTTGTACAACTATTAACATGTGGTTATATGTTGTCCACTCTCTCATGAAGAACTTGTCACTTTCAGTCCATGATACATCAATGGAAAATACGTACTGTTCGAAGTGAACCTTGGTGAAAACACAACGCTTGCACGCTAACTAGTATCACCTACTCTAGTTGGCTGTTTTTGGGTTAATCCTTGTTAGCTCATTCAAGTAGAGTAAGGTGAGGGGGAAAACCTTAACAAGCACATTAGGAGTATATATAAACTAATAATTTGAAGGAACAACCTCTTAACATTAATCAATTAATTGAATTAAAAATTTACTTTTTATTTTTATTATCAATACTAATTCTTATATCTTGATATTAATTATAAATCATTAACGCTAATTGTTTATAAATTATTAATTATTAACTATGATTCTTAATATTATTTTAATATCAGTTTTAATATAATAATAATAATTATTAATATCAATACATTTAAATAATTTTAATCTTAATACAAAACACTAATAATACTATTCATAAAATACCAAAATTTATTAATAAGAATTCTATTTTATAACATCATAATAAAAACTGTACTAACATATATTATATTTAATAAATATTAA